>LUCH01001379.1:54937-68643 GCA_013368495.1 Paragonimus heterotremus
CCGCCCGACTCGTCTACGTGGATGAAACTACCCGTGTTCCAACTACACCCAGAAAGGATGTGGTGCCCCTGTTCGCCCAATCCAACATTGATGTCATTTGACAAAACATGGTGAGAGATTTGGTGTTCCACACGGTTTCTTGTCACCTCCTTCTGAGAAGAAGCACTAGACAAAGTTTCGTTCTTAGTGAAGCTTATAAGTAATGCATATTCTAGCACAATAACTGTCCTATCGACGACAACAAACAGAGGAAAAGTTAAAAGTTAGTGATCATTTTCTGATATTGTACAATCTCTGGGACTGTTTCCTAAGATATATTGTCCCCGCGCACATCAAAAATGAGCTGGTGTAATTAACAGCAGGAATAACGCCACAAGTATCCTTTGTGTATATATGTTTTGTATTTCACTGCCGTTGTCTCGTTTCTACTTCTTCACATAAACAAGTTGTTAGCTGTCTAGGATAGTTGCGGAACAGGTTGAACTCGTAGATATAATCACCTTTGATTGGTGTGCGAAATTTGGGTCACCTTACTGTCTAGTACTATTACATTACTAATGAGGAATTTTATTTTGTACGTAAACATACGTTACGGACTAGATATTATGGAACTTAGCTTTTCACTTATTTTTTCTAGACAAAAAGTGTGACCACTTTGTGTAACATTTAAAGCGAGTGTACTTCGCAAGAGATTGGCTAATCCTCGTTGATGGAATTCAATATCACTTACGTAATGTGTATGATTAATCTGCATAGAGCAATAATAGGCCTCACACTGTGCAACTGGTCCTTCTAAAAGAGAATCGAAAGTAGCGCACATATTTGGACAGTATTCAATGTCCCTCAGCAACCAAACGGCAACAGGACAAATTGATATGAAACAGAGCGGCATAGCTAAATACTGATGTTACAAAATTGCAACATGTCATGTATCGTTGTGACATGGCCAAATAACTTAACGTCACAGTTCAAAAAGGTGAAGCAACACCAGAAACAAACGTGACGTGCCTCAGGAACTATTAACGAACTGTTAGGTCTCGGTCAGTCACCCACTAATTCAGAAAACCGTTTGTATCTAAAGGCAATCCAGTATACATCGCTTTTTGAAAAAACTATTATGGCGACGCACCTCGTCAGGGAAATGAATCCTCTCACTTTATTCACTTGAACCCAATGACGCATGCTGGTTCCGAGCTCTGCGCTGCTTGATAATCCAGGAAATGTTCATTAACGGCTAGCTGTCAATGATCTTAGATCACTGTGATCAAACAATTGAAAGATGGAGCTGAATGAGCTGATGTGAATTTAACGCACATATGGGTTCCTGTGAGTGACTGTGTGTATAGTGGATTGCTTGTTGATTTTGTGAAGCTTGGCCCGGTAATTCGACCTGTTTTGGGTAGGCCCTTCAATTAGAAGTCAGTGGAAGTGAACCGGCATTCGTGTTCGTTTCAGATTACTGGCTTACTGGAGATTCTGTGCCTGCGAAAATTTACCTGCAGTACGTTCAGTCTGTATGGTTAGAAAAACCACGTCACGTGATATGAACAATCCGTTCACTATTTTTGCCGACGAACGTAAAACAGTGCAGTGTATATAGAGTTTTTGTAGTGACAACATGTTTGACCATCTTTTTTATTCTTTGGCCTTGCTAACACCCACTCGTTTGATATAAAACTTGAAGGTTTACCGTTATCCACATGATACATGAAATCTAACATTTTGCAAAAGGGTAGATAAAATATCCTGTTTTCTCTCGTTGTTGATCAACCAGATCAGGTGGACTCTGTTTTACAATGAAACAAGTAAACCTGTGAAAACGTTTTATTAAAATATGAAACTCACAGAAATTTTTAAATCAGACTTCTGATCTTATTAAAAAGATATGTATAAATGGGTTTATAACTGAAGAAAAGTTTTCGCAACCAAAGTAAGTCTAATATTTCTTCGTGTAGTCATAAGTTTCGATGGTTAAATCGGAGGGATGTAGCGGCAGTTGAAGAACATGAAACACTGTTTTTCCTGACCCGTTTGCCCATCGAACCTCAAGGAACTCTTCAGCCACGACAAGTTGCGTTTCGGGTGACCACAATAATTCATTATCTAAACTGACTAACATATCCTTGGATTTTCTACGTGCAACAAATGCATAACGGGTACCGAGCTTGTAACATGGTTGCGAAAGTACTGCATTTGCAAATTCAAAAGCATGATTCCAACCGGTCACGAGACAGTTTGCATCAAAATTATCCCGAACGCGCAAAAACCGTAAGGTGTAGTACGGCGTCGGATACCAGTGGACACCAAGCGGACGAAAGAGCAGCGGAAACACCAGTTGTCGGGGCCAATATGTAGTACGTCCACTGAAAACTGCTAATTCATAAATATGTGTTGCATTTGCAACATAATATCCAATATCTAAAGAAGGCCATCCCCATGGATATGAAGATGTGTTGCGGCTGCACTCTAAATCAAATGTGTCCATGCTTGAATTTAATACTTTGGTGAACAGTTTGTCCCTCGTATCTGTGGAGTGAAGTAAATATCGAGGACTGAAAGGCTGAACTAGTCGATGGATTTTATCGCGCACAGTAACGTCGACCAGCACATCAACGTCATCATCCCATGGGATGCTGTCGTGATGACGAAAGGAACCCAGAAGTGCTCCGCTGATCAGAAAAAATCTATCTCCCATACCATTTGAGAACATGAGGTCAGAAAACAGTTTCAATAGATGTTTAAACAGAGCACGTTGACCACGGCTCATGTTCGGTTCAAAACTGCGGGGAGTGACTTGTAGTTGCCCATTCACCCTTTGACCAACCGGTTTTCTGGATAACTGCGGCTCAGGCCAGTTCAATTGTGAAAGATTTGGAAGCAAATCAACATGACATTGATTGTGAAACGGTCGCACTACAAACATATTCAGGAGAAGCACACGTGAAAACTGAACATCAACAGGATGTAACCAAATCCAAACGGAGTAGAACACAAGTAGAGTGGTTGATATGCCGATGAGTAGCCTTGGACGATACCGAGGCAGTTTAAGGCGCATATCTAGAAACAGAAAGCAAATCATTCGTTTTATTTATTTGTGGAAGACAAAACTAAGTTTGTCGTTTGTTGACAAAATGAACCACTTTAGAAATAATCTGAGCATCCTAGCTAAGTAACTAAACTAAAACACGCGCCGACAATGTTACTCGCAATGTCTTACAACACGAACACACCAACAAACCACAACTCATTATCTTAGAAGTTTCCACCACCACCGAAACTTCAGATGTTCAAGAGTAAGGAAGTCTCAGAGCCGGATGCTCAAATGATATAAACCAATCTTTGTAATGACTTCGTTGTCTCTTCTTCAATATGTAGCCTATGTATTTGGCGGTACGATGTTTCGTACATTGCAAATAACACAAAAGACGTATGGTGAAAGATGACAAATTTACAACTCAATCTTACAAAACACAACATGCATCAGAACTGCCATAATCAGCCACCTGCAGAGTGTTTCACGGTGAGGTCTTTCACAAAGACGATCTGTTTCATGTATCCACAAACCTCACTCAACTTTCTTAATGACAGTCAACAAATATTAATTTTGAATAGTAGGTTTATACTTGAAGTATAACGACTGTCAAAACTGAAGCGGATTTCTTCTCCTCGTAGCGAGCAGTTTGCTTGAATCTACGTATAAAAGGTGCCTGACATTTGTTCTAATCGAGGTGTAATTTGTACCTACACAATAAAACATACTCGCTTATACAGTGATTGAAAACAAACGTTTTTTGCCCAAGTGTGAGTCTCCTGGACACTAATCACCACCCATCTTCATAGCAGAGTGTATATGATCACCAACTTCTGTCGAAACACCTTCCGTTTTGCCTTCGCAATATTTCCGTGTAATAGATTCAACCACTTTTGCCTGTTAAATTTTGATTCTTTACATACACATTACCTTCAGCCAAATCGGAAATAAAACATAGTTTGCTAGTACTATTTCGATAATCTACTTCCTTGTGTTTATAAGATATCCGGGCGTTTTTATCTAGTTTATTGTTTACTGACATAATTACACAACAACTAACGACATTTATTTAACTCAGTATCCTTCAATAGTCAACAAGACGTCTGTCAACATTCGTTGAACACCACACAACCAGGAAGTTCCATCCATATTTCGCTCATCAAATTTATCCTTTTGTTCCATAAAAATGAGTGTGAGCTGATTATACACAAGGTAATGCAAGTCTGTTGATAGTACAAGTTGTAACTGAAAACTCTTAAGTTCCAACAACTTGTGGATTATTTTGAAAACAATTTGGTATAAAATTTGCTTACCGTTGTGTTGAAAAAGAATATGGTTTAATTTGGACGAAGAGTTTTTCACTTTAGTAACAATAAACATTCAGAAATTGCTGTCTTGCTAAATTAATTTCACATAAATATCAAATACGCTCATAAAATCCAGACGGCCGTGGAAATCAAACCCAGTTGTCTGCGTACATAATAAAAATCATTGACTCTTGTAGTGCTTCAGTGCGTTTTCTTACAAAAATGTCAAATTCCACTTGGAGGGTGAGTTTAGGACACTGAGTGTATCTGTATGTGTGTACGTAAACAACTAAATATAAGCAAACAAATAAACAACATGTACAAAAATATACTCACCTATGACTATGGTGAAATCGCTACGGGCACACTTATGCGTAGTGTTAGAAAATCGCTACCTTCCGGAACGAAAACAAAAGTCAGTCTTTGTTGCACAAAACAAATCTCAGTTTGTTGAGTTTCTGTTGCTAAGTTTATAGACAAGTCGCATCAGTAAAATAAAGAATTACGATTGGTGGTGACACTGTAGAATTCTTGTTGGTCGGCTCGACTCCGCTAGTAGCTCGTTTGTTTTGGCGCGTGACACATTTAAACTACTTGTTTTACTCCGATAATCTTGATAACAAAATCCGATATTAGAGCAGCGTGTCATCTTGATTGGTCCCCTTGTTGACATACCAGTCTGCTGGTGTTGTCGACACTGATTGGCCGTAACCTTCTGCGAACCCCTGGTTGATTCCGTATCGATGCATTTTTCTAATCCAATCCTTTTATACATAGTATGGAGCTCATCATAGCTTACCGACATCTCATGAATCCTGCACTTACTTTCTGGAAAAATGATATCCGCCCAATTGGCGTAGCATACGACCAACCTTTCGGCGTAGTTTTTGTTGAAATGATCAAAAAGATGCATCATTTTCCTGCTCATTCAGTGCTATCAAAACTGATCCGATATATCTGCTTTATGACTTCCATTTAGTGACAGATCACATAAGTAGCTTCATTATGTTGGGATGATTTATGTGAATCAAATTCGGCCACTTCTTTTCCCAAATCAAACCAACAACACAGAATTTATCTTAGAATCAACACAACTTTATTGCGTAATGATTACTTTAGACAGACGCTCATGGATGCTGTTTGAAACCACGCCCATGAAAACAAACTGAATACAGTACACCAAAAACTACTTGTACATGACTGCGTTCGAATGAAACCAACGAATGAAAATCATAAAGTAGTCGGTCAAGTTTCATTAGTTCACTGGCAAGATAGATCGATGAAACACCATGAACTGGTGTTACAGTTATACATACTTTAGAACAGACCAGACGACGCGTATCATTCCAGTATGTGCAATGTAGTAACACCGACATGATCAGCTAGCTAATTGTGAATAGTCTAATGCGCTTCAACCTAGAACAGAGTGATTCGATTTGTAAATAGTTCACAAAGTTGTGCCGTTTGTTGTGAGTATTAAGTTGTCTCAAAAACATGACTCTTGCCACTGTAACACAGTTAACTCGGGATTACACTAATCAGTACATACTGACACATTGAACCGTAGTGTAAACAATGCTTCCTAACTGGTGCTTATAATGTTCGAAGGCGAGTCCATAAACAGTGTCTATCAGACTTTCAAATATCTCAAGGTGGTATACCATGTTTCTGTGATGTGAACTGACTCAAACTTCAGAACTAGTGCTTCCTTTTCAGTCACCATGACATAATCACAACTGCTGCAGGATCAATGATACCAGGAATGGTTAAACGTGTCGCCTTCCCCTATCTGGTCGTGTATACAATAACATTAGAAGTCGTTCATGAAGGTGCCACCCACTACATGTGAACGCATTTTATCATGCGGAAGATCGTATGGGTTATACGAACAATAGTAGGCGTATTCAGACTCCGAATTCAATTAACGTAATGAAAAACTAACAAGGTCACTTACAACGGTGGTTTGTTATACTTATTTCAAATGAGTGAGTTGGCAGTGTACGGGGGCTGTTGTGCTCAGCCTCAACGATATGGGAGCCTGTTTCTGCATGGCGAATAGAGAAGTGCCCTATTGCAGCATGCAATGAGTCAATTAAACAGAAACTTGGTTGGTATTGTTTCAGTTGTCGCATCGATCTTCTCATGATGGAAAAGTGGAAATCTCCAAATGACTTCCAACCAGCCCTCAAGAATACCGTCCAATTATTTCAGTTTCGGTCACTGACGACAAAGCTTCTGACCAAAGAGGTACAAGAACTAAAGAAATCCTTATATTGCTCTCATTTACCGGAACATACTATCTATGGCAATTGGATTATGTGTTCTCTATCTAACGAGTGTCGAATGATAGATGGATTTGCAGTTACACAAATAAAAGCGCCGCCCAGGTACGCATGCTGAGTGATGTTCACAAGTCTTACAAAAACCGCCCACCTGATGAACTACAGTCAACCGAAAGAGTGTGAAGCAATTACGTGCGCTTTTCGCAGAAATAAGACGAATCTGTGCTCACGACGGTCTTGCTGAGGAACTAGACCTGAATGCCTCTGTCTTACAGTCGAACGGCTACTCCCGGAATGTTCGTACACAAAATGCATCATCCGAAGATATGGTCGCCGTAGTAAAAAAGAGGGTCTACATAAAACTGTAACAAACAAAACAACGATTGAAAAAATCACACAAACGAACACTGAACGCAATGAGCTCTGTGTACTCTCTCGGATTCAGAAGCTACCGATGTTTCCAATCAAATGAGACCAGCCTATCGGTGTTCACCACACCTTGTGGTGACCAATTTGAAAGTAACTGCAGAGAATGTTATATAGGCAGAACCGAAAGGTGTAGAATTTTCAAAGTGATGGAGCGCTTGCCTAAATGGGTGCCAAATTCCGTGCTATTGGAGAACTGCAATGTTGCCAAAACACGCAAACAGCCATTTTCGTCATTCGCCAAACACGCCCTAACAACTGGTCACGCTTTCAATCCAGCTTGTGCATTCAGAATCCTGTTACGTCATTCCAATCCAAAAATACTGCTGCCTGTGGAAGCGGTTGCAGTCAATCGCCTCAAGCCAGCTCTCTGCGTTCATAAACAACCGACCCATCCCTGGACTTAGTGACTTATCTTAACCTGCTGGTTGATTAATTGCTCACCCCCTCAATCGTTTGCTATGAAAAACCATTCATGTTATTGTAAATTTGGCATTGACAAATCGATACGGAATGCTCGCACCTACGAGTTTCCGGGTTCCAACTGTCTTGTTCAAAATTCTAAAAAGGAATAATTGTTCCATAATTGAAAATCGCTTTTCGTTATCGAAAAATGTTGTAGGGAATATGCTCGTTTTTGGTCATTCGTCATCAGGCCAATCACATAACAGTCATATGAAATAGAGTTGTCAGGATGAAACGAACAAAAACAAATACCAAGTTCAAGCGAGGTCAGGCACGTCAAAAGCAGGCCAGGAGACAACGTTTTGATACGATTACATCACAATTATGACGCGACTGGAACCATGGCGCTTTGATCGGTCGTGGTGTAGGTGGTTTACAACTGGAACTTTAACACCTGAACAACACGCTTCTGCGTACACAACGGTGGATTACTTAGTCGAATTCCGATCACTTCAGCGGCAAATCAGACAAAAAGAGGAGGCCAGGTTGACAGTATGATGCGCTTAGATGAGATCCAACTGTGAAAAGTCGGAGCTTTTTCTGGATTCGTACCAGCAACAGAAACACCATGCCTCTACGCGGCAAGCGCTCTACCAGCTGAGCTACGAAGACACGCTGGAGGCTGAAAGATTTCACATCTGGACCTAGTTACTCACCCAACCAACTGTGTCTTATCAGTAAAATAAAATGTTCATCAGACGTTGCTTCACGCTGTTAGTGGATCTTAAACCCTTATTGGCTGTATTTGGCTCGAAAAAGAGCACTCCGTATACACAGCGAACCGATTACAGTTCTGGGCCATTATGTTGCCGAATTACAATTTTGACATCAACTTGTCTACAGCATCCATCGAGCAAGCCGACGCGTTATCACGTCTCATCGGACAACAGTCTCGCGAACCGAATGATGCCGTCGTACCAAGCATTTTCGTTGGACTTGAGGTCAACTTCGTTTTTTAGAAGCTATTCCCGTTCCTCCGGTAACTTCTACAACGGTTCAAAAAAACAAGCAAGTGAAGCCACATGCTCCAAGGAGTTATCGAAAGCAATCTCAAGCAGTGGCCTAAGATCGGCCTCCACAATGAGATTCAGCAGATCAGACAACAGTGAGACTCTCTGTCAACTCTCAAAGATTCCGTATCATATATGGACACTCAATCACTTTCACTTGTGAGTAATGACCGGGTTGCCCGATCATCTCGATAGGAAACACAGTAGCTGTCTGTTAACTGCAATCGATGACCTCTTGACTAAGACTTCTCTCCAATTTGAAAGCAGAGAAATCATTGACTTGTTGAGCGGTATTTGATTACTGATGATTAACAGGGGATTCCGATGTTCAACTTGAAACCAACCAAATCCCCGACTACTCATCAGTGATATATAATTCAATCGAGTTTGGATCCCTTGAGCTTTCTTGAGAATTGACTCGATAAACGAAACGCATAGAATTGATTGGATTGCCACATCCATGTGTACTCATTTACTTGTTCCTCTGAAATTTGTTTTACTTATGACCTAACGGTTATCTGAACGTAACTGTGATCACTACTAATGTTGTGAACCAAGAATGCGGATGGCACAAGGTTGTTTATTCAGCAAGACAACACGTGAGTTATGCGTTTTAACAAGACCACAAACAAAGATACTCATCTGCGTAGGGTATTGTGTTCAGGCCGTCACAGTTGTCACAAACACCAGTTGTTCGGCACAGCAATCTCATTATAACACATTTATTTGTCTGATAACGAATCCTGGTGTAGATTTGGAACGTCACAATATATCGTTCAATATTCAGTGTGTGCCCATTTTTAAATACCTTATATATATATATATATATATCACTGTTTAACTGCACCATGTACAAATGAAACTGAACTGTAATCGCAGAGAAAGATAACATTTTGGTTTCAAACTTGTTGAAACCTATATAGCTCCATTATCTATTCACTGATTTATCCACATATGGCTCATAATATAATTTGATTAACTGCCAATTGAAGTTGTGGTGTTATGGTCATTCCAAACATGGATTTTTCAATTAGGTGTATTATGAAAGTAATGTTGGGATTGACCAGTTTTTATCTGAAGATGAATTAATCAGTGATTTTCTAGTGAACCATGATCAGTCCAAAAATAGATGTATCAACGAACTCGTACTACGAATACCTGCTTGACAAAACCCTCCATAACGTTTGTTGCCCGCGTACAACGTGTTTACTCTCGTCATTATCATTATGACTAATTTCAAACCATATCGAATGTGGTTGTGCTAATCGGTTGTCCGTAGTTGCAAGCAACTGTCAGGAAAACCTGAACGGTCACTTTGTGACTTATCACAAGTAGTTGTGGATTGCACAGGAAGGAGCATGTCGTTTTCTCTGTATCTAAAGTCCACATTTGATAGTGTTCACTATTCAGTATCATGTTCCATGTATTAGAAGTGTATCCTAATGAACATGCGATACACTCCAGTGCTGTAACACTGTTCGGAATGGAACAGTAACATATATGATGGATTATTTCACAACAACTGTGGGCTTATATTACTCTTTTCGTAATAGTAAAACAATGGTGGAAACTAATGCTTAGCTATCACATGTGTTACAAAGATAAAAACTCCAGTTTGAAAATAAAATGTGAAAGATTTTGCCTGGTTCATATGTTCACAAATTGTTACAAGAGGAGAGAAAGTTCGTTGCCTGTACATTCCAATATCTATGTTGGCCGGCAAAAAATTATGTTGGAAGGCTTATAAGAATATAGAATAAAAGGAATGGAGCTAAAGGAAAGATCAATTCAATGAACCTGTTGGCTACAATCATTTCTGCAACGAACATTAGAACACACGGAAACAACATCTAACCAGACTTGTGAAACTGAGCTAATATAACGAAGGAGAAACGTGTAGTGTCGATCAAGTAGGATTCTGAAACTCTCACTCGATTCAGCTGTCACCAGATAGTTGATCAATACGTTCCAAAGTGAACACCCCCTAACTATGAAGCGGTTCAATTTACACAGTAACCTTACTGTTCCATTACTCATTTTCAGCGGATAACCTCCAAAACATTCATCTTTATTCGGAAGGAGGTGGTGTGTCAATGGATGTCCCTGGGTGTGAAGTATTTCTTAGGCGAGAACTAGATCTCCCTTGAGATGTCTGTAACTTATTGAAAATTGACTTAATGATACCAGTCTTTACAGATAGGGAGTTTCCCTGAGTCTCATAATTCTTCTAGTGGTCCGTTTGTGAATGTTTTGAACAAATGTCAAATATTTCATAGGATGAAAAAGACAAGCCTGTATATTCATTTCCATATGTGGGCCGATTGTGGAGACGAACATAGTGAGGAAAACTTCAAGATGGAAGGTTTCACAAAGACTGAAAGTTATTTATAGCTTATTAGCCATGGTATCACAATTTATTGGCAAACTCAAACTGTCTGCCACTGCGATACTTAGGTCTCCTTCGCATGTTGACACGAGAAAGTCTGTGTCGCCAAGGTAATATTCAGTACAATTCTGATGAACAACGTGCATGACTTTAGGCTTGTTGACATTGAACGGCAAGTTATTTTCTATGGATCATTGATTTAAGCAGTTCAAGCTAACCTGTAAGTTAACCACATCTTTCGGATTCTTTAGAACTCGCCAGAACTTTGTGACATAGGCGTACAGCAACATCGACGGTTTGGCCATACTGGGTAGTTCAAGAACTAAATGGATGAATAACACGGGTCTTAAGATTGATCCTCGTGGACAGCTCTCAGAGTGACCGGGAGTCCCACCGATAGCTGCCCACTCACCTTCACGTTGAACCTACTGACCGGCTGAATAAACGCTCAACAAGGTCAGCAAGAGAGAATGATCATCTCTGTCAGAAGACTTGGAAAGGCTAATATGAACCAAGTCTATGGCTAATCCTGCATCTACAGCCTTCGTCCAAATGTCGCGAGTTATCAACCGACTCGCGATGTATGAGCATCCTCTACTAAAGTCGTTGCTCCATTATGATGAGTTCGAGGTCTTCAACCTTGACCCGGAAACAGCAATCTAGTAGTCTATCCCCTACTTTGGGGACCACTGAATGCAGTGCTCTTGGTCGACACTATGTTGGGTCGTCTCTGTACCCACATTTGGTGATAAGTATGATTGTGAACTGTTTGGAAGCTCTCAGTAAACGAACGGCATATTCGTGTTTTATGTTGAGAGTTACAAATGTCAATAGGGTCCGTGGAAGTCACCTACTTGACTTGAATTCAATAAAACTGAACGGACGCTATATACCTTTCATTGTTACAACGTATATTGATCCTGGTTACATAGAAATTGGCATTATGCATTGTTGACGCATTTCACCAAGGTCTCCATCAACTATATATATTGGCGTTTTAAGACTGGTTACAGAGTAGTGATCCCTTGAAACACTGTGCAGTATCGGAAGATCACATTAGCTGGCCAGCGTGCACAATTAAACAAAACGAGAATCCCATCAGCTATTTAGCAAGCAGATCTTCTCGACTATGATTCGGTGAATACAACTATTACTATTATCTGGTTCAAACAGCGGCTCATAAAAGCATGTCTTAAACAATAATCTGACTATGCGAAATTCAGTCGAAGATGCGCAGAAGCAAACACACTTGCATACCTAACGCAATTTTCCACGGCAATCCGTGTGTGTCCTGCCCGATGACCCAAACTAAGACAAATGCTTTCTCAAACGCTCCTTTTATATGCGCTCATTGCATGGACGGCCTCCATATCAGTTTTGTCACTTTAACTGGCAGATAAACCGTGGGATGTTGCTCACGTCTCCAATGCGCACACTTTCCATCGTTGCTAACAGAAATGCAGTAGAAGTCGTGGGACTCGTCGTCTATCGAAGTGCGTCCAAACACATCATCCAATAGAACGCAGCGATAGATTTATCAAACCTCATATAGCAGACACTATTATGGAGTTGTTTATATGAACTATATTGTCAAGGTCTTAGTCGTTTCACCCAATTCATGTCGTTCACCTCATCTTTTGATGAAGCCATGGCAATCCGCCCGGCTATCTACGGTTACGTGCTCCAGCAATGCGCACTAAACACTGACATGTTGAATGTATCCACTCTGTGGGCCTTACGCTATTCTATTCGCCGCACACAACTGTGCTAGTCCACTACGAACAAAAACATTGCAACTCGATGTAGAATTGACTAACAATCCACAAAATGTGTCTTGGTGTAAAACTGAAGTAGTAGGTTGTTATTAAGTTCCACAATGAATCAATATTGAGGATCTGTTGACATCATTTCAGAATCATACCAAGGAGAGGAATAACGACCGACACGAACGGTGGCTAATCAAAACGAGCTCCAATATCAGGTGGATTAGGTCACTATAATTTGTTTCCAGGATAAGAAATTGGTATGTGAACGGTTTCGATGTACGTTCAAATGCCACCCGCGAATTCTCTCACCTATTAGAACGTATTCTAATTTACCATGCCTGTACGGTGAAAAGTTCACAAAGTTACTTTAACAACAGCGGACCTAAAGTGGTGAGTCGGGGAGTTAAAACTACCTCCGCACTCAGCCTTCACATCGAAAACACGAAAATGACTTGATTTGCTTTCTCTAGTTTCGGTTCGCGAAGTCTACAACAAGATTCCGTAGGTGTGTCAACAGACAAGATGAACCTCCATAGCTAAGGCTTGCTGTATTGAATCTATCAGCCCAACACAGCCAAAGATTCTCCGGGGAATGATTTTAAATCAGAAACCAGCGTCATTGATTGATTTCTGTTCAACTCTGTGATCCTAAGGTTTAAAAGAGGGTACCGTAACTCAAGGAGATTTTCGTCTAACAGTGAATCCTTGTAAACAAATATTTGTGATCGAGAAGGCTCGCTGAAAGTAAAGGAGTGAGCAATGCGACTACAGATCACAGTCATGTTCATTCAGACAGACCTATCTTCTGTAGCACCGTTTACAGGAAAACATTCGAGTTGTTCCAACCACAGGCCAACTGTTACTTGCACCTTGATCTTCTAACGGTCATGACATGGGCACCACTATATAGGTCCCCAACAATCAGTAACACAGGCGAAACAGTATAGTCTGCAGAATCTCCTTCCTATCGTTTGTTTCGCATATAAACTAAACAACTGGATATCATCTTGAAGTTACATGTATAGAATAGACT
>LUCH01001379.1:70029-114443 GCA_013368495.1 Paragonimus heterotremus
GAGTTGCTACAAGGACAAGTTCAACCTAACTTGAATCAACAGTGTGTAATTGGTTCACACAACACAATTTTTCGTTAAAGATGCTCCAAACACAGCTGACTTACAGTACTGAGCTTCCCAGCATCTTCCATGGTTGGTAATCCTCTAGACAGTACATTATTGCCAACGATGTAATTTTTGAAAAGAAATCTCTCTGTTGCATGTGGTTCCTTAATCGTCCTGAGTTCAGGATGAACATAAATCTTCTTTAGAAAGTATAACTTTCATAGTTTGCGCAAACGTGGATGATCCTAAATGCACTACCGGCATACCAAGATCTCAGATCAATTCAAATATCCCTGTTGTGTCCTGTTAAGTGAGTGCATGCAGTCAACGTGTGCATATCTGTGTGATGGGCTCGTGTGCATCATTCAACGCTCATGGCACGCCAGTTCGCTCGTACTCTTATTCCCCTCGGTCTAGTCGGATTTATCATGTGACCTTTCCGATTGTGCAAAATGCAAGCCGGCTGCTTACACGCTGATTGTCCGTTACACTTACGGACCAACTCTGGGGCAATGTGGAGACACCAGGGGACAGTGTTCTTCCGAAGTAGGGGCACCAACAACAGTCCTGTAAAAGGAAACAATAAGAAGCAAGCATGAGCCAAAGGCTCAGTAAGCCATACACATGACTTACACAAACGAAAACTAAAACGGCGCCGACACTACAGCAGCACACCCTGTTACGCGATTCAAATTCAACCTGTGCGCCCTTGCTGGTTTCGACCGCACGTTACAATAGGACACGGGGGTTAACCTGATTGCGCCTGTGCTGACATTGCACAATTTACCGTCTCGATGTACAATCGTATCCGCCTACTGTTACCTACATTTTCTCACCTTCATGTTTCCTCAATGCTGCAATTCGATGCTGATGGTTAATCGCACCTGTCTTCTACGTTTACGATACAGAAATTGTGGTCTACTCGTTGCAATGTACGATTACCATTAATACGTGACGTATGAAACGTGAATTCATCACTTGGCATCGCTAGGTACGAACATGCACATTGCCAGGTTTACTACAAGTGCCTGACCAGTTCTGGACTGACACGACTATGTGGCCATCTGGTGAGTTTTGGATTTCTTGGATGACTACTACTAAATGAACGGAATAGTCGGATTATGTCTCCTAGTAGCCCAGTCTTACGCACGGTCCGGGAAGGATATATACCTTGAAATGAATGGAGGGTAGAAGGTTTTACTCAAATGCAGATAACGACATCGGACGTGGTTCTATGGGTATAACAATAAACAATTTAGAACGCATAAAGCATTGCACCGGAAACATGATAAATTGTCCAGTTAATTCGTGCAGTGAGATAGGTGGCACGTTATTGCTAATCAAATAAACAAATATGATACACTGCCGTAGAAAACAACCTATAAATAATGGAGTGGGATACAGTTAAATTGTTTACGGCCAATTTGGAGATTATGGAGATGAAATAAATTTTATCGTATCACGGTGGCGAACAAGAATGGATAACGCAAAGCGGTAAATAGTGTAAAATTCTGGATCGAAGTGTACTACTATATTTCAGGGTAAACATCATCCATAAATGATCGAAGCTGTTGCATTTCCATAGACTTTCCAGCCGGCACTGGACTAGAGTTTTGCTTACATTAGAACTAGTCAGTAGTACATATCCTTGCCACGACCGGGACTAGAACTCCGGCCACGCTTTCATGAGATAACTGTATTTACCACTGCGCCATTGACCTCAAACTAGACACGACCGAATTATCACATGTGAACGGTCAACCACTTTCGCTTGTGACTAGTGAGCAGGTTGTCCGATCGTGTTGAAACGGAGACATAGTAACTGTCCTTTTAACTCCAATCCTATACTACTATAAACATGTGAGTAGGGTAAATGTTAAATGCGAAATTGGACTTCACAAGTACATTTGCAGACTACATGGAGATGATGTAAGCTTGAAATCCTATACTGAAGCCCTCCGAAATGCATAAGTTGAAAGTTATGCGGCATCTCCTCGAACGGAAAGATCGGATGCTGTATGTTGCACTAAATCGGAATACGAAGACTTCTGCGAAGGAGGCTATCTAGGTGTTGGATAAACATTGGTTATTACGACTTACCAGAGGTACAGTGCGATTTACAGAGCGGAGCTTATCTGGTGAAACGTTCATCCACGCTCGGCATTGTTCGTTCGCAACCGAAGTGACCATCTGGAACGTTCGAACGATTATCAAGAGGTCAAGTAACGTGTTTCCCTTTCATTTATTGCAACTCCACTTTACCAAGCGTTGGTCAAGAAGCCATAAAAGGACTGTTGAACGCGTCCTTTTTGGTCACTGGACCATGCCGACTGTCACTTTGCTCAAAAGATGTGGTGCTTCGTTGTCCTGTTTTTCTCGCCTGTTCTGCCTGGACGTTGCACCCATCCACACCACCGGTCCCACCTACCATTTTTCGTAGAGCTGTGTACCAGATCACAAAATCCGACGTCCAGACTAAACGGTCTAACCAAATAGGATAAGCAAAATGGCACAAAACACCGCTGCAACCACATCCAGATTAACTAGCCGTGAGTGAGTTAGATGTGTGCCCGCATTTCCAGTGAGGTTGCTCGACAGCGTCAACCCAGTGTTTTGGCCCCCACTGTCCACGATCAATAACACCTGGCAGTTTACACGCATTTCGACAGATGTTTCAGCGCTCTAAGTACGTCACTGGACTGGGAATTGGCATGTGCCAGTGAGTGTAAATGGGTAAAATAAGAATACGATATTTCCTTAACGGATTGTCTCATTACGATAGTTTTTTCACTATCCGATAGATAGTAAATAGATGCATTCATACACGAAACAGATTTACGAGTCACTAATAGGCTGAGGCACGTCATGCTGTGGTTTTAGGCTTGTAGCGCCATTTGTGGATTTTGACCTTATAGTCATGTTGTGAAAACAGTTTTTTGACCTCGATACTGAGTCGTGTCGTTTCACTTCCTGTCAGCATGTCTTGTCTGATCACTTTATCTGTGACGTGGTCAGCTTGTTGCGTTTTCGAGATCGGTGTGGACAGGTCACTCAAAAATGTTGCCCAGATTGAGGTGCTTTGTCCTTTGGAAACCAGCTTCGTTTTGATAAACGATTTATTCAGGATACGAATGTTCATAGATCGGGTCGACCCAATACATTCGTATCTTACGGAGTTTCTTTAAATGATTACGACCTAGGATAACACATTGATACATGTGAGTACTAATCGAACTGTGGTTGGGGCAGTAAAGGGGGACGTGACGCACTCCTTACAATTATCGCGTTTGTTTGCAAGCTGACAGTACATAAGTGTTGATGCTTTTGACGGTGGTGTATAATTGTTAGTTTAATTTCACTGGTGATACGTTGGACTTGCGGACTTGGACTTGTGGGCCCTGGGGTGACTAATTTCATTTGTGTGTCTCCCTGTCTGTCTAACTCTGGTCATGTTGAATGATGTTGGATCATATACTACTAAGTTGAGACTGGCGGGCAGCGGTCGCACAAAACTTGGTTTGGACGAATCTATGAGGCAGAGTAAAAATGTTCTCAGCCTGTCACTGTTGATGTTGTCCTGTTGTTGTCTGTTGTGTTGCGGTAAGACTGTTTCGCGCATGATAAACAGTGGTTGACTTTTTATTCTGCTTATTGTTCTCAAACTTTCTCATTCACAATCTTACAACCAATGACTCCCTGAAATCAAAGTAATCTCGCGGTTTGTCCCTTCTTTCTAAACCGTCCAACATAACTTCAGTTGTACGCAAGCTTATCCAGCTTACTCTATTGTGTAAACCCTATGAAGAATTGAATACAAAGTTGACGAAATTTCTTACTACTTCTTTTCCAGTTTACGATATACTGATGTCAGTTTAAGACATCCCAAGTGATTAGCTAGTTTTCAACGGTGAACAGGATGGCACGCCTCATGCACACATGGGCCGGCTGGGAAACACAAGGATTGGATGGCCCTTGCAAAGTGAGATAATGCGGTCCCATCAAGTGTAGAGAGTGAACTAAGTTGGTTTACTTGGACCCAGTCATTTTGGACATCTCGAGTTAACATCTAGACATCTGAAATTGGAAAAGGTATAGAGATAGAAACACATGGATTCGATCGCAGAACTGTATAAGGTTTGAATGAAGTCTGGGAATGGAGCTGATTGTCATGCTTCATACATTCATAATGAAAAGATTTAAAACTATTATTGCGCGTGCCATCTCAATACATTGCACCAGAACTTACATGGAAAATTGCCTAGAAATGTTCCCAAAGAAACCAAACAAAAATAGATTTTCCGACATCCGTGGAATCATTATTACTGTGATCACAAGAAAATTCGTAGTTTGCAAGACTGTTCATTTTCATACGCGCGTTATGACATACGTGAAAGCGCACTGCAACCAGCACAGTCATTACTTCACGCTGCTGACATACCTCCGCATCGGTTGGCAGTAGTGCAACACCATTTTATTGTTAACACTTAGTTACACATCTCCAAAATCCGCACCCAATTTACGGTCTTCCCGACCCTAAAGATAGCTCTTAGGTTCAGTGTATAAACTGTTCTTTTCATTTAACTTCATACTATCCACCAACGAGACTGCGTTTTATACAATGTCATTTTGATGGAAGGAGCAAGGCACATGGTAGCATAAAGTAACGTGCAAGTATTTGGAAGGAAATGGTCTAAACATTGACACAACTGTGTTGATCAGCCTACTGTTTGGTGAGTTGACGAGAACAATAGCCATTAACGTAGGGTGAAAAGTACCTACATCTTTGGGAGTAATCACTAACAAGTTAGGATATTCAGACCGCTTGTTCAAGCGGTGGACACTTTTTGGAAAGAACTGTCAGAAAGAGGTTTACCCAACGCATGCTCATCAGCGTAGCTGAACAACACGGTTGTTTCTGATATCCAGAGAAAGTCACTTGCCATAATCTCCTTGTTGAGCGGAGTAATGTTTCGTCGCAAAAGTCTACTCTGTACGTACATAGTTTGCGAAGAAACATCCGCTCTGTCACTTCAACTCCACCGAGTCATTTGAAAAACTAAATCGTTTAATTATTAAGGATTTCGCGTACCAGCTTTGCTTGAAGGATTTCATGTGTGCTTGTTAGTATGGATGCAAATATCAGAAATGAATCCGCATCATTCATTTAGACTTATAGACTTTGTGGGTAGACAGTAAAAAACGTGAATTTGTAACTCCCTCTAATACGCTAACTATGTTGTTTCCTCTTGTATAGTGTATACCATCAGAAAAAAAATTACTCACTTAATCTTTGGATAAAAAGATGATTCAAAAGCAAAATTTGTAAATTTCCTCATCTAATATCTGAAGTTGGTAACCATCTGGTAGTTACCAATTTCTTTTTCTCGCTATATGACTTTACAAGCATCCTACTTTACATCCGTTAATACCAGCAACAGAGTGACGTAACATCTACTGCCTTCTGTCGGAGTGTGTATGCATGATTAGCCCAGCAGTTCACTGTTTTCATCTGATTACTTAATGCATGGCGGTAATTTGTGCCGTCCTGTTCACTGTGATCTAGATGTTACAGGATTGGCCTTGAACGCCAGTCTGACGTCACGTGATCGGTTGTGTTGAAATCTGTGTTAACCATTTTTTGCGGATCCAACCTGAAAGACATGCCGCTGATCCCATATCACGGAAAGACGGCATGTGTGTGAACGGCCAGTTGCTTTGATTCTACTGAAAGATCAACAGTAGTGCACATATAATTTCAATTGTCATCATCATCATCATAGACAGCAATACATCAATGGTTCATACGGATGCTTAACTATCACACAACCACGAAAAAAGAGGAGACAGCAGACCCTGTTTCCGAAGAGAGAAGAAAAACAAAGAAAGGAGAGGGGATCCAATTACTACAAATAGCTACAATTATATTCAGACGCAAAACATCAAGGCGCCTACACCTTGCAAACAAACAAACGAGCTGTAAGTGAAAGTAAGGCGTCATCAGCAAGACAGCTTCCTCACGGCTTTCACTGCCCTGCGTCATTAAGTGCGATCACTTCACAGACAACTCGGACAAACAACTATAAAACTCACGCCACTGAGCTCGGTTAGCCGCCATCTCACTTAACGATTCAAGTCATCTATTCTGTGAGTCGCGAGGGCTCTAGACCGGGAGACGAACCCGATCTACAGTGCCCAACTCCTTCGTGAACGATTTCATTTGTCTACGTCAGGTCATCATATGTCCACCTCGCACCTTACGCCAATCGGCCGCAGCGTCAGCAAACATTGTTCGGTGTGGCAAACGATTAGCTGGCATCCTTAGTACATGACCCAACCACCTAAGTCTGTGCAAATGTAGTAATTGAATAAAAGAACTCGTTTGACAATCAGTGCCGAACACCCGCTTTCTGAACTCTTCGTTGCTTACTCGCTGGTGCCACCCGATACGAGCGACTGAACGCAGACATCGGTAGTCAAACACCTGAAGACGGTTCACGTCTCCTACCATGAGGGGCCAGGTTTCGCTTCCGTAAAGTAATATAGCTCTCACTGTTGTCTGATATATGCGGCTCTTAAGTTTCAGAGAGATACCTTTCTGTCGCCATAAGTGCCTTAGATTAGTAAACACCGCCCTAACCTTAGAAATACGCGCCTCTATTTCATTCCCTACACCTCCGTCGCCGCCGCTGATGCAGCATCCCAGGTATACAAACCGGTCAACAACCTCCATGGTATCACTATCTAACATTAAATCTACGTAATCGCAGCAATCTTGCAGAAGAACTTTGCATTTCGAGGTTGCAAAGCGCATTCCGAAGTACTTAGCAGAACGCGAAATTGCATTCAGCGTTGCTTGTGCCGTTCGAAAGTTGTCAAACAGCAACACCTTCTCGTCAGCCTAATCAAGATCAGTCGGCCTGTAACCAGGTAAGAGGTCCACATCGGCATTATCTGAGTACCGCAGACAGTTCTCCATTATTTCGTCTATGACAAAATTAAACAGAAATTTTGAAATGAGACAGCCTTGACGAACGCTGCACCTGGTGCTGAAACTATCAGACAGCTCATCGTAAACCCTAACCTGAGTGGAAGTACTGGAGTAAAGGGCCGACAGAATGTTCACATACTTGGTCGGTACACCCCTGCGTTAAGTGGCACAATGCAAATATCAGTTTATTGAGTTTCTATTGGGTACTTCATAGACAAGATGCACCAGTAAATTGGTGGCTTGGCTTTCCTATCGGTCGCTTCGGCTTCGATCGTAGGTATTTTGTTTTAATGCGTGATTTACTTAAACAACTTGTTTGGCTCCGATGCTTGTTATAAAAAATCCGATGTCGAGGCGGCTTTTTGTCACGCCAGTCTGCTCGCGTTGTCGACACTGATTGACCGTAGCCTTCACCGAGTCACTGGTTGACTTCGTCTCGATGAGTTCGACCGATCAAATCTCTTTAAACCGTAAAATACCGAGACGCAAGGACGAATTGTTCAGTCAAGAAAGTCACATGATCTAATCCAGCCATACTTGGAGGAACGCAAGTTTATAGGTGTACTGATTTTCTATGAAGCAGTAATTGTGCGATCGAGTCCGTCGCGCAGATATTCACACGCTGTCTGGGTGCGCACAATTAGCATGAGAAAACAATAACAATACACTGAGTGAACTGTGACTTGCACACGGCAAGCAGGCATTAGGTGACCGCGCTTCAACAGGTAATATCTTAATTGCTTTGGTGTTAATATTGTTATTCCACTTCTTGTTTGTACTGTTAGTCGAGCTGATTGATGACTTGCATCAAGAATCACGATTGTACGTATAGGGTCATCATTATAGCACCTCTTACGAGCGCCTGCACTACAGATACAGGCAGTGTCCTTGATTAGCCTTGTTTTAATGCAGGAAGGTTTTTTTATGGTTTATGAGAAGATTTATCTGCTCTTGCCGATTCAGCGAATGTTCTGTCGGTAGTGATATGCACCATATGTACATATATGTGTTAGAGTATGTGTCGGCTGATGTATCACGCTTCGGATCGAAAAAATGTTTCCCCTGACATATCGACAGTACTCACAGCACTGACCCATGCTAAGCAATTTTCTCATCCAAGAAATGCATGAAGCTACAAAGTGCGTTAAGTTGCCCTATCAGTTATGCCTTTTATAAGATATTTGATTACGTTGGATAGTCAACTCGAACTGGAGACGCACCGGTGAGTTAAACATTGATAAGGTATCTATCCGGAACAAGAGGGTTAATATCCTTAGTGCTAAAATAATTTGCCTCGTCATCAGAGCGAGCTGAGGAGATAGACTGAGGTCATTTGAAATAAGCATTCAGTGCCATTCAAAGACACAGCTAGCTACAATATGATCTCTGGAAAATTAACCCATATGCAATGAGTAATATGCATTTTGTCAATTTACGTCACCCAGAGTGAAGTGAAGGAGCTCATCTGCCAGAATATGTAACCTTGAAAACAACCTTGCAGAGAATTGTCCCTTGACCGCCGAAAAATCTTCCTTATTTCCTGCTACAATCTGTGAAGTTTTTAAATCAGACGATACTGCTTTTTTTGGCACGGCCGAAACCTAATTTCCTATGACTCCTTCAACGAGAACAACTGCTTTCCTAAGCCATGTTCCCAATGAAGTTGTGGTCGTACACTTGCTGCCCATTGTTACCAAACCTCCTTATCATTCCAGTTTCTATGGTGGTTACATTTTTCTCTCAAGTGTGGGGGGAAAATTTTTATTTTCTTCGACTCAAACCTTACACACTCTCATTTATGCAGATTAAACATCACCCACAAGTGATAGTCGACTCCTGTCATAAATAATCACTAGACTTCAGTTTTGTTCTCAATAGAGCTCGTCAATAGTGTATATCCTTGTTAAGACCGAGACCAGAACTCTGATCATGCTGTTTATGAGGCAACCGTGTTTACCACTGCGCCATTGACCTCACATTGGGCACGACCGAATTATCATCGCATGTGAACGCTCAACCACTTTGGCTTGTGAGTAATGATCAGGTTGCCCGATCGTCTCGCTAGGAGGCACCGTAACTGTCCTGTTAACTCCAATCGATGACCCGTCGACTATGACTTCTCTCAAATTTGAAATCACAGAACTTAACTTGTCAGCGGTATTTCTATTACTAATGAGTAGAAGGGGTTGTGGTCGATTGCGGGTGACGTCAAGTTTACATGAAAACCAAATTTCTCTAGTATTCATTATTAACCAGCTTCTTATGTCTAATTCATTGAGTTCCAGGTGGTAAAGTGTATTAGGGAGATCTGCCATAAGAAAACATAGAACACAACATCGAAGTACACCCCATTAACTACACAGTTCCATTTGAACGTGACTAGTGGAAAAGAAACTTAAACATTTTCTAAATAAACTCTAAAATATAAACTACGCCCAGCGTGAGTTGTTAAACGAACGTTCTCATGTGAAATGCCAGCTTGAATTTCTTGTCTGCATTAAAACTCCACTTATACTGGCAAACGGTAAGATATACAGAAGGATTTTTATCGTGTCACTCATAAGCGCCGTTTAACAACAGTAGTAGATTTTGGCATCTGTGTCCTCATGCATAGATGATTTCTGTTTTATGTGGAAGGCTGGCTACAAACAGTTAAGGGGGTGGGAGTTTTAATAACAGTTGCAACCAGTCATCAGTTGGATGAGTTGAGGAAGCGTCCTTTCACGGAAACTTTTTCCTTCTGCGTATAAATAAAATATGTACATTTATCAAATTAGATAAACAATTTTTATTTGCTAACTATTGTCTACATGTTTGCATCCGTCAACTTCTTTTCTAGTTTAAAAATCAAAACACGTGACTTCGTGTCATTGCTATCTTGGAGTCTAATATGACTGCTAAAATGTTTATCCAACGAATTCGATAATAGAAGAACGTGTAGCGAACAAACTTGTTTTCGGTGATTCATCATCAGGCTAAATACAACATATTTATATGGGTTAATCATGTGAGAAGGTATTCCGTAGTGAATCGAACGGATTGTTACCAGTTTCAGAAAGTTCACGTCGATTGTACAAATTATTGATGGCTGTAACAATAGTGGTTTTGATTACGTAGTCTGTTCTTGCCGAACGTGGACATCTGGCCATGGAAGATTAAGTGTTTTGACGAAACGCTTTTGAATGTATAGTGGAGGGGAGAGCAGGCGGATGGCTATTGCTTCTGCGACTGCCAACAGGCGCTCTTTGACCCGTTTTGATTGTAATCCATGAGCGCGATAGATAGGATGGAGTGATTCATTGGGATCGATGTAGGGGTTGGATTCCATTAGGTGCGCAGCGATAGAAGGCGAGCAAGATTTGCCAAGCCCCGAGTTAGCCACACCGGATTATGCTCCCGAATGCGTTCAGACAATCGCCGTGTCGTGCGGTGTACATGGCTAGTTCCACAAGAACAAACAAAATGGTATACGCAATAAAAGGCAGGCAATCTATCCTTCAACTGAGGACGCAAAATCGGTGTGGATATAAACTGAATACGCAGTTTCGGTGCAAAATAGGTCATGCTTAGAACCGTGCTTAGTTTGTTGCATATATTATCTGAGGCATTATGGCCCTTAAAAGGTAACGAAATATAAACTGACTTTCGACAGTGTTGCAAATGGTTATCATATATCAGGTGGCATCAGAACCCTGGATGGCCATAGTACCCGAACGGCCGTCTCAGTACGCTACACGAACAAGCATTATTCGAGTTCAATTAATTTGTCTTCGAAATAGCTAAAACTTTGGCAACCATAAACTACATCAAGTACACTACACATTCTTTCCGCTTCTTTCTTAGACAGCTATCAGTTATGCGTACGACTTTAATTCAACTTTCACAGTTTTACGTAGTCACCTGTGTGGAACTGACAATCTTGCTGTTGGAAATCTGTAACGCACAGTCGTTAAGTGGTTACTGAAATATTCGTCTTTCTTAAGCTATGGAAAACGTTGCCAACAGTTTGAAAGCAACCCTCATTGGCTGCAGAGGCTCAATGCACATGTAACACTGATGTATAATTTACCGCACTATGTAAAGACCATCGTTATTGTTGCCATCCATTTGCAATATATTGCGAAGTTTAGTGTCAGAAACAAAGAGTTAACTCTGATAGCTTTGAATGTTGAAAAAATACAACGTGACAGCAACCTAAAAACAAATTATTTCTACATTTGAAACAAACTTCTGGAAGCATTTAGAGCATATATATATATCAATCTACAAAGTTGTTAGAAATCCTTTCGTCACTATAAAAACTTCCGTCAATTTTTGATTTCTACTTATCTATGAAACGGACTTGACGAAATCTAAACGAAGAAGTTAGATATTTGATGACATTTTGCAACGTGTCCATTGAATTTGCTCATGCTGTCGTTTACTACGTCAGAGGTATTGGTCAGTGTGTCGGTGCACGGTAGATGGTTGTATGGGTTATGCAACATAAGCATGATACACATCCGTTGGCGTTACATATTTTACTAACTGGCTCTAAAAGACCTATGTCGTACTGTGATGTTTGTTTCCACACTGTCACACTACAGGCTCAGTGGACACCTCAACACCATTATTGTGATCCAGAAACACGGATGGCGAAATGGTGACTCATTCAGAAAAGCAACACACGGGTTACGCCTTTCATCATGACAACGTTTCAACAACAGAAAAAAACAATCTTCTGCTTGCGGTACTGGGCCCAGTACTTCACGTTTGCCATAGAGGTCAGTGCCTAGTTGCTTTACATACCAAGAACCATTTCATGTGATGCTGCAATCTGCTGTTTCGTCTTGTATTTTTCCTGCCACTCCTTCAATGTCAAAATATATGATCTGGCCCCATTACTGTATAGTAGTCATGTGAGCAGTATAACACGATCGCTCCTCCTCGCTAAACTCCTCCCACCGCAAAGATTGTTCCAGCTGGTGCAAAAGCCTTTCCGGTTCTCTTCGTTCTGACAACAAATCTACGTACCGGCCTAGGGGACGCCGATGCTCCAGATGTGCATACTCTTCAGATCGGAGTGTCATACCATTTACAAAGCTGTCTTCCGTACACTTGATGTTCGTTCTTCTCATTCTTAATCGGAGACACTTGACCACGGCGGTCCACTACTAAATACGGTCTCCTTCACTTTGCCAGAATCTTCATAGATCCGGGTCCTGTTGCGTCTTGACTCTGCTGGTCTCTGGTATGAGTAGTAAAGTACGGTCACCCCTCCTCAGTCCACCGTTTATGCAGAATTGGGTCAACAACGCAGCCTTTCGTATAATACCACATCGATATGTAATACCGAGAAAGGCAGAAGTGTAAAACGAGCTCGCTTTCTGTCTGTAGCGTATGGAATAGTAAAGTGTAGTAATTTTCATGTGGGAACAAACAACGCGCACAGTTGGGTAAAGTAAATATACCACATGGTATGTGTAAGGAGGGTCACCTTGCACAAAAAATTACTACAAAGATCGACTCATTTTAAGAAGTCGTTACGAAGCCTTCTCACAAAATGCCATTAGGAGAAACTGATGTCATCGCTACATGATACAGGCATGCGCTGAAGAGGACATACATTGATGTAATATCAACTGACAGATAAACGTTCGGTCGAAATCGACAATAACACGGAAGCAGTGCATACGGTGGTCGGCTGCGAACAAACGGTGCACTGCTTGGAGTGACTTATTAAGAGTATTCCTGTGATTTATTAGCGGATGTATCTTTATCGCAATGGGTCATTGAACGCTAGAACGATAGCAAGTTTGTCAGGATAAATTTGAGGGGACAGCAAACAAGTAGTCGATGGGGGGAGATATACACGTTATTTTTAATGTTCTCATAATGATTCACTGAATACCGAAGACTAACATCTATCACGTCTGTACTTCAATGTATTGATCACTGCAAATAGTATCATTTTGGTTGATGAATTACTTCAAACGTCCACGACATCACATGACAAGAAGTGAGCTCGAACTTTCTGGTTAAAGCGTGACACTATAAGTTTCCGATAATGCCCTCGAATCACTAGGTTGCCAATGCCAATAGAATGTTGCAAACTGGTATCGATCAAAGCTGACAACGGTTTAAAGATTTCACACAGTTCCCCGTGCATATTTCTATCCGGAGAGTGTGGATCCAAATGTATTATTATGACTTGATGATCCACATTTTGAAATTTTAAAAGCGGCTCCCTAAATCTGCTTCGTACTCCTTTTTAACACGTTATATTACGCCTCATCTTACACTACTAACAACTCCTGGATTTCAGTTCTGAATCCAGTATTTATGATCCAGTTGCACACGTTTTGGAGAATGACACTAGAAACTCTGATCATTGAAATGCCACAATCGTCTTAAGTGAGTGCAATGCTCTATCGTTCTTTCGGGCAACATCTGTGATTCAGGTAAGATGGATAGATGTCCCTATATCCCATAGGTTTTTTTATTATTGCTGAACCTCCGACTAAACTCTTGGCCGCCCACTGTGTCTATGGAGTCTGTATATGGACCTACAAAAATAATTTATTGTCATACATGCTCAGTGATAGCTCCCACATGACTATCCACTTAAGATTTTTATGTATGACAACAACGTTTCGAAAATCGAAAAGTTTAGGTCGACCGCAAATAATTACAGTTTTTAAGATATGTGTAACGTGCTAGCCGGCTGTCTTTACTCTGGTTTTCCGTTACGCCTGCGGACAAACTCTACGGTAATAAGGAGAAACCGAGAGACAGCGCTCTTCCGAAGTAGGGGGTTTCAGCAACAATCCTGGAAAAGGAAACAATAGGAATCAAGCATAAGCTAAAAACCTAATAAGCCATGCACACGAGTTACACAAACGAAAAATAAACGACGCCGACAACACAGCAGTACGCTCCAATACACAGTTCAACTTCAACCTGTGCACGATTGCAGCTTTCGATCACACGTTACATATACTAAACACTAGGTCGTTGATATAAATCAAAACAGCAAATACCACAGTAAAACCCTTCTCAAAATCACACACTTCACAACTGTTGTACATGAGCAAGCACCTTCGATTTGAAAGTAGAACTTTGCCTTATAGAGATAAATTATCATACAAGCCAAACCTCTAGGGACAGGTATATCACTTTCAACTGTCTTAGAAGAAGCCAGTTGTAAACCGGGTCAAGAGCTTTTCTAAAGTCTAAATGACAAACATCCACCTTCTTTATATGTTTTGTCTCGCGGTGATTCCATCCAGGGAAGTCAATAGATTTGTTACGCAATTCAGTTTCTTCGCAGAAATACTGCGAAACTGCATGAAAGAGTCTGCTTGATGACCTGATCCACAACTGTGTTTCCGATTAGGCTTTACAGTTGTTTCAGTAGGATAAAGAGGAAAATTGAAGCTCAAGAATATGTATGATCCTCTCTACCCTGCACTATGTAAACAGTTAATTGTTACTGGTCTATATTCTCTCGGGAAACTAACGATCTAACGGACGAGCTAGTAAGTTTGCTAGGATGTAAGCTGTTGAATTCAGCAGCACTGGATTTATGCCACCAGACCTCACTGTTTTGTGGATGTCCAAATAAGTCAGCTCCTCTGTCACATCCTTGATGGTGGTATGCACTTCAGCAATGTATACAGGCTTGGATTCGGCAGAAATGGGCTGACCTCATTTTGGCAAGAAAATAGGTCCAAGCTATCTCTCTGTTAACAATAATATCCACGCCTCATCCACTTTCAGTGCAACATATTGTAACTCATACTGGCGTCTTGGACTGACCGTAGTTACAATAGGCCTTAGGACTTTTCTTTGTTCGCCCTTTCAACCTTCATTGGTAGTGGAATCAGTACACATTCTGTACGCGACTGGCTAATATTTCAGGTCGTTTGCACACTGAGTGACACTGGTATCCACCTGTATTCTTGAACCATTTCCAAAACTACCTACCATTGGTATGGACCCTCTTTGCTTGTCTTCTTCGTCATGGTGGCATCAGGCGTTCACTTATTCTATGCATCAGCACACATGTGTCAAGCAAATCGAATGATTCCACGGTTTATGTGCAGATTAGAAGCTGAAAGGTATGTTCCTATGGTTTACTCATTTTACATCCAAATCCACATAAACATCAGATTTTCTGAAGTGCATTCAAAGAAGAAGATGAATCCAAACGCTTTAGACTTAGTGGTTCAATTAATGAAACTTAGATTCTATTTTAGAAGCCATAAGTACCTGAGTCTAGTCGGTTTTGCTCATTCGGAATCTGGTCACGGTACGTTAGTTTAAATGTCAATCACACACTACACACTTTTGGACATTTCAAAAAGTACCAAGAACAATTGAAAGTGACAAATGGTACAAAGCTATAAGTAGATGAAAATCGAACAAGGCATTAAGGCGATCTGTGGAGGAACGCTCAACAGCATCAGAGAGAAGACTGTCGCAGTGATTGATGACCCAGCCTATCCAATATTCCATAACGGGGTTTGTAATACTTCTTTTCAAAATCTCAATAATCTCCATAGTCTACGCACGTAAGAACCTATTTTCTGAGACCAGTCCTATGGCAGAATGGTATGAGAAGTAAGTTATCGCGCAGTCCTTCACTTTCAAGTAGATAGATATCATAAATTTCCTATCGTGAATCACATGTCACGTGCTGATAGCCAATAGCCCACTTGAAAGCTATAGGGTAAACAAGTCAAGTATAGAGAGACTTCATTTGACCAACCTGCACTCAGTCACGACAAGCATGATTTGTAGTGCAATGAGACCATCAGCAGTCCAAACTTCTACGCAGTTAGCATAGAAAGAATGGCCGATTAAAACGTCGTTGATAATAACTAGTAATTATTGGAGGACGGGGTACTAACTGTTGATGAACACCCCCATCGAACAGGAAGGGAGATGAAACGCCAAATTCAATTTTTCTCTGAAATTTGTATTATCAAAAATGTTGGTAACCCAGCTGAGAACCCTTCTTTGAACAAATTAAACTTCTAGTTGCACATGAGAAGGCCACATGGAACAATTTTCAAAGTTTTAGGTATACCGAAGAAACTAGCGTCTGATATGAACTTACTGTCTTCGACCATCTTCAAGGTGTCCATGAAGGTGAGCATGTTTGATGCAAATGACCTACTAGGATGGAAGACAGGTTAGACAGACTTGAAAGCGTAATTTTTCGAGGATTACTTCTAACAGAAGCGTTCAAACGAATGCTCTTTAAATTGAACAGGATACTAGTGAGACCGATTGGTTGATAATTAACGGAAAAGTGTCAATCGCTTATGCCAGAGATTAGCATGCTCACGACTGCGTTTACTGTTTTATGGGGATTGGAATTTAGGAGTGTCTGTTATGGTTGCTCGTAAAGAGATTATGTCAAACTGTTGGATATTCATGTGAAGATCAGAGGGTACATCTCTTCACGTTCTATCGTGGTCTGTGGTTTAAAAAGTACGTAACCTGAAACACATTCAAGTCGTCTTGTTGAAAGTCTAACCGTAGTAGTGTATAATATCAATTCGTCAGTCTGGTTAATATTCCTTGAATACTTTCACACCGCGCAGAGTTAGAAAGGTTTTCTTTGTCAGGTTGCGGTATAAGGAGTTCAGAGGACTGATTTTTTCCTGATGAGGATAGGCGTATAGATATATTAATAAAGTGTTTTCATTTCCGTTGGGTTCCGGTAAGATTATTGTTTTAACCTACTGAATTTATGGAGATAATTTCCGTTTTCATCTTTTTTTATATGGAGCGATGAATCTGTAGATCCTTTGATTCGCTGGTTGACTTGTGATTAGTGACTAAGCGAAAATGTAAATCATTAAGGCAGAGGTGTAAGTAGACGATTGTTACAGTTTATGCAGTGCAAACATATCGTCACATTTCATAATGATCGCTTCGAAAATGGCTTTTCAAATTGACCAAGAAAATAACAATAGTAGGTAGTTATGAACTTATTTGTACAGATTACGACTGGTTTAGTGCGATCAATTTAATGACACATGAATAGCAATAGCGTAGTGCAGCAAATATGATAATCTACCAGCAAATAAGATTGTTGGAACGTAACAGTTCTATCAATCACGATGAAATTAGACCTATGCATTACTAGAAAACCAGTTCAAATTTTGCACAATATTTTATCCAAAAACCTGATGGTATATCGATGTACTACTTATAACGTTGTGCCTGATATGATAATCAAATTTATGTCAGAATAGTGTTCAGGAATTGACAGACGTTAGACATCAAGGGATTTCGTGGTTGGTTAGTGTGAATAGCAATTACGAAAGGCGGACCTGTACCTGTTAGAAACAGGAAAGACAGCACACTTCGAAATCTAGTCTTCTAACGGACCAAAAACATGGCAATAGTTCAATAATGACACGAAAATATCCTAAAAACGAAAGCCCACCAAACTTTCAAATAAGTACGGGATTTTCCGTGTTCAGATGGTATATATTATTGTTTTTGAGTGAACTCTATCATAATGATCGAAAGTGAGAGAAAATATTACTTAAGCAGTGGGAAAAGGTGAAATATCGGATGTCGCAAACAACTGTATGATTTGCTTATGTTTCTTGTGCTCAGCGTCTATCATCTGCTTTGTACAAATGCACCCAATCTGGTCGCAATCAGTTGAGCTAACAATATTCTCTGTGTCTGTATAGTTCAGACTCATTTACATAATTGTCTGTTATTCGCGGAAAATCTGAGCATGTACACGGTTGAATATTAGCCTTTGAACAAAATGGAACGAAATGCTGATTTGATTTGAAATCACTCATTCACTAAAAACTGGGTTATCTGTAACGAAAGATGTGATTGAGTAGCGAGCATCATTTTTGCCGTCGGCTTATTTTTTCCGATGGCGTCCTGAGCACGTCAACAGTTGTTGCTTTTCTGAACAGATCGGGTAGCTACGTATGCTAAAATAGTGTCAGAATTTGCCTCATGTTGTCCAAGACTATCAAAAAAGTACTGTGTGAATGAGACTGATTTATTGATTTACTGTCTGTGACCAGACAATTCGGTAGTTTTCGTTCAGGTTGATTTAAGTGCGGAACAAAACCGAACTACTTACGCGATGAACTCAATAAGGCTATGGGTCACTGTTATCGAATATTTGCAAAAATTGCATCTCCACAAATACTTGACTAAGATCTGGTTGATTCGTTCAAATTATTACGTCTGAATGAAAGAAGTTGGATGTGCTTCATAATAGTTGTTGGGGAATAAGCAAAAGCATGTACGTAGCGGTTATAACAAGTGTTTTTGTTGTTGACAACCGTACAGTACCGTACAATTCTGATAATTTTGTTTTTCCACTTGCTTTGTTTAAGACAAACCGTTATTTTGTACTGTTCAGCTCGGAAATACAATCACAACTTGTTCCTTGACTCTATAGCTTGACGCGTTTTCTCTGTATAGACTATTTTGCAGGTTCCATAATAAAGCATGGGGTCAACGTACTGAATGTTGATTCTCAATGTCACACCTATCATGATAGTGCAAAAAGAAATAGTTATTATCCCATTGGGGTGTTCAAACAATTGATAAGTACGTAGTAATCGAATATTTTTTTAGGGTTTGTCCTTCGCATTTTGGTAAGTTCGTTGACATACACCGATAATACAACAAGTTTGGACATGGACACCACATCCGAAGTGCAAATCACGGGGCTGATTCTAGAAGCAGATTGGCAAACGCAATCAGGTTCGGAAACATCTTCAACGCACTGCAGTAACCACGGCAAGACTAGCTCGCACGAGGGTATGCGCTTATTTCGCATCAAATTGCTCAGCTTCATTGTCTCAGCGTTTTAGCCACCGCGGTCCTTAATCAATAACACCTGGCTGTTGACAGGTGACGGACAATAAAAACCGTACTAATATACGATGCGAATTGACAACTGATTAAAATACTGATCGAGAGTTATCAATTTTCTCATAGAATCTGAAGCAGGTTATGGTGCGGTTCTGAATTGACAGCGCCACTTGTGGAGTGCAAGGTAGTGTTATAGCCGTGCTACGGAAAGTGCAAACGAGGTTCTGCATGTCTCCGTCGTGTGGTCTTGTTACTGAGTTGTGGTGGTCCAGTTCCTGTCAACAGGTTTTGTATGAACATTAACCCATATGTAGATGCCATGATAAACGTGACTTGATGTGTCCTCAACGTCGGTTTGGACGGCTTGTTAGGAAATACTGTCCATATCGAGGTGCAGTGTCAACTGGAAACCTACTCCATTCTGAAAAAATGATATATTCAAGATGTAAAGACCGTACACTTTGGGTAGACGCAAGATAACTTGTCGATGTATGTGAGCCCTGATCGATCTGGGTGGAGTAGTTACATGAGGCAATCTTTATAAGCAAAGCAGATTGATGTCTATAAAATTGTAAGAAGTATAACTGCAAATGCTTGTGCTGGCGCTTTGGAATGGATACGTCCGATTCACCGTGTATGGGCGAAATGTTCAAATAAGACAAACCGGAAGAAAATAGAACGACGCAGTCCAATATCAAGTCTAAATGTCAGGTTTCAGTAATCGTGGTGCTGAGGATCTCGGATGCATAACAGGTTACTCTCAGATCATGAAGCTTGGTAGATATGCTTGAAGCATTTAAAAACAAGCATCTTAACACCTTCAGAACGGGTGAATGCCCAAGAAATGAACCAAGCAAACGGAAGAACCCGTAGAATATAGAATTTCACAGTCACAATTTCTCGTCATTGAATTAGTTCTGCCCTGAAAATCATTGCTGTATTGCTTAGCTACGTCTAAATCTTTCTGTTGACATATACGTCTGCTACTAGATATCGGTGTGCTTTCTGTCAGCTTCACTGCTTATCATCAACCTGAACTATAACAAGCAAACAGTCAGGATGATCCTCGGGATATCAGGAATAAAATCTGATTAGAAATCTGAAACTCTCCTTCGAAAGTGTTGCAGTGTTCTCATGCGGGTAGACAGTTTCTGTTATCAGCAACGGTTCAAATGCCGACCACTGATAAGTAGTTTGGCAGATTTGATAATTTCGGAGAGAACCATTTACGAAAAATCTTGAATTCGACCTGATTCGAACCAGCGAGTGAAACACCTTGCCCAAATGCGGCGAGCGCCCTACCAGCTGAGCTACGAAGTCACACTGGAAGCCCAGAGATATCACATGTTCACCTAGTTATCCACCCAACCAACTGTGTCATATGGAATCCACCAAATGATTCAGCTGACTGACTGCCCAAACAGGATTTCTCGATCAGTTCACGCTGGAATCCACCAACTACTTTTAACGGTAAACTTTCAGCAGCACTTTCCAAATAGGGATTTGTGATACCAAATTAGCAAATCTATAAAGCTACAAATACAGTTGCAAATACTAACAATAATTATAGTAATTACTTCTTACTGTGCCAGCATCTGTGCACATGTTAAGCACTAACAAACGTGAGTGTAATAACACATCCGTAGCCAATGTAACACGTAATTACTTGCCTGTTCTTCAGGCGTGACCGATTTAAAGATAGAAATTTGAGTTTAGTTGCAAAGGTTTTACTACAGCTAGCATCTTTTGATTGTTCTCGTTTGCGAGGATGCCAGCATTACTGTTTTGTTGTCACGGTCTCATGTTTTTGTGAGGACGTTGACGATGGGTTCTATATGATGACCGTGACACTGACGATATGTGGAGTTTTCTGTCCAGTACAGAACTTAAATCTATATGTGATACCTGGCTTTTAGATGGGCTATCTGAGAAAGACACATTCAGTCGAAGACGCGATTGTTAGCAATAAATGTTGGGTTCTCTTAACAGCATGGTTTTGAAGCAAGAAGTTGGCCAAGGGCTGAACTAAATGAATTTGAAATTATGAATTCAAAATATACAGCTGCTTTTTTATGTCCCTGCTATATTTCACTTCTGTTCCGACTAACTTGTTCTTACACGCCAGTACCAGCATCAGTGATCAGCGGTGAGTGCTGTATCCAACAGCCGATGGTCGATCATAACTAAGTCAGGTCTAGCGTTAATCATCAGACTTTGATAACAGCTTCACCCCCTGTGATTCAAAGTTGAAAGCTGTTGGCAAAAATGTTGCATTGTGTACTATCTGCTGATAGTTTATGAAGCCCAGTATCGTGTTAGATTAATGGAATGGGATGCAAATTAATCACCAATGCTAGTTCAAGAATTTAGTGGAAAGATGTTCATTCTTGATTTCACAGAGTCCATCAGTACAAAGCAACAGTGCAAAATTTCAAACCCGGCTTGCTTTGAAGGGTTCACACTATTATGGCCTTATTTCTACTGTATTTTGATTCTATCGTAGCTTGTACCTAAGATTTTTGTATAACGGGCAGTGCCAATAATGTTACTTTGTCTTATGAAACGAAAAAAAAAGTCACCTATGTCTCTGGCCGAAATCCGCTCTCGGCTATCGAAGTCCAACCTTTGTCCAAAGATTGCATGTTGAAGAAACAAAATTTTACATTTTTTCTATTTCAAAGTTTGCTGTGATTTCCCTTGTTTTCCACATTTCAGGGACAATTAATATTTGAAAGACATGTCCGCAATGATGATACGCATTTGTCCACGCTGTTGATAGAGGTGTCCAGACGATACTGATTCATACAGCCGATAGCTCCTACATGGCCAACAATGCATGTTAACGTACTGTATTCACAAAATGTAGCACATTACATTTTCTCTCAAAATAAAAGCCAGGACTTAGATTGCCAATTCAACGGCGATCAAAGAATGTGCTTTGGGGACATTTTGCCACGTCATATTGCAATGGGTAGTTATGATCTGCTAAAGATGAATCCATTCTGGAAACATCCTTTATCTCCCTTGGATACGACCATCGACAACGTTGATAAAATCTGTAAGTGGCACGAATAAAACACTACAATATTCTGGAATTTCGAAACATTTAGGTTAAATCCTTTGTCTGCTTGAAATTGTCCACTATCATCTGGCCACATAGTTCTAATTTTGGAAATCTACAGTCAAGTTAGTACCGGCGGTTAGCTTGTCGGTACCGGCTGTCTTATTAGGCAGTGTGCTTTTGGAAGACAGTTTCCATTACAGTTTCTCGAGCAAACAAATTGTAACAAGCACGATTGAAATTGTTTGCACGCAAATGGTATGGCACGTGTAAATAATCTTCAGCCTGTATCGTTCGAACTCCAACTGATTACAGTGCGATGTGTATTTTAATTTGATAGATCTCCTCTAATCTGTATTTATTCCTTTCTGTAACATACTGTCGATATAAACATACCAGATATCCACGGGAAAAGCGATTCTTAGATTTACAATCTACGATCAAACGAACAATTCACAGGTGTGAATCAGCTTGTGTGCTTGTAGAAAATCGTAAGAAGTGAGAGGTGGTTTTTGACAACTGATTTCGGTGACAAACAGGTCATACTACTCAGACCCAATATGTTCAGTGAAATAACCTTTATGAAAACATCTACTTTGAAGAGTTTTGAGTTAGACTCAACGGAAGGTTGTTATTGTGCACTACATCAATTAATTACCCATAATTTTAACGGATTACAGTAGTCAGATTGTAACATGTGTAAGTAACATTTAATGGTACCTTACAATTTGGCAATGACCACACCGATTCGAGACCGTGGACCTAGATCCCTTGGATCCGATCAGTTTGTATTATTACATATCACACATATACATATCAAACAAAAGTCTGCTTATTTCTATTGTGATAACTGAGGACACTACGTGGCTCTATCCATAGGGATTACCTCAAATACCAAGCACAGAGAAAAGTTACGCATCTGATTACTTTTTGAGTAATCGGGAATATAATTATGATCCAAAATTATCGTTAAAATTTCGATAATCTACCCGGACGGAAAGTGGTCCCAGTGATTTACTAACTCCGTAAGAATAGTGTTGGTTTCCGTTGAATACCTGAGGTCAGGGCTTGTCATGCCTTCGTCATCCGCCATCAGTCACTGAGATAAAAGAATCACTGTAAGAAGCCGGAACTTGTTGACTGACCGGAAATTCACTCGAATTCAAACGGATGGAAATGAATGATTTCAAGCTCACGCTTTTAGGAGGAACTTTTTCGGCTCTTGACATGCTGAGGACCGCTCGTCGAATAAGCCGAACGGCGAGAATTTGCTTTAAGTTTGTACATACGATCCACTTGGTACACATACAGTAGTACGTCCGAAACGTGATTTACCTACGCGAATGAAGGTCCGTTCTGTCATTCCGAGTGGAAAGTGCATTTTGGCAAGTACCTCACCAAGCTAAGCAAAAGTTAGACAGTAATCAGTTCCATGTATTTCTGCACGTCAATTTTCGTAAGATCTGCTAGATTCTGTAGATCACAGAATGATTAGCAAGACCTCCACTGATTAATGTATGTACACTCTTACTCTAACTAACAGTGGACATCCATTAGCCTGTCCTCCATATTCCCTTGAGTCACTAACGTTTACCATCTGACGGTCAGCATACTGCGATCGGTAGAACTATGCTCGACGAATGAATTGCTGACTGCTTGAATGAGCAGTGTACACTGAAAGTCATATAATTGTTCGATGCATGGGGGTATACGATTATAACAATAACACACTCTCTCGTTAAGTGAGACTGAGTAGTGTATAAAGAAGTGCACATGTGGATTACTGAAAGTTGCAAAAGAGAGCGGCGTTATGTGATATTATGTCCGAGATGGCTAACCGATATCAACTGTCCATGTAGCTTATATTTGTCAAACATTTTTTCTCTTCATACATATTTATGTTCACGTCATAAACAAATAAAAAGCACCAGCATTCGTGGTATATAATTAATTTCTAAATTAAGGGTTCACAACGGACAAGTGAAAACTATTGTGTCGCGACAGAAAGCTGTATACTAAGGCGACAATCGAATTGGTTGTTGCAAAGTAGGTGTGTTATATTGGATCTAACAGCATTCCTCTGGAAAAAGCGGACAAGCGGTCAAACTATTTGTAAAACAACCAGAGAGGCCTATTAGATCACAGACTGTTTTTTAATCCCTATACTCAAGCTGCCATCCAACATGTGTTTTATATATATGGACACGATAGATAGTAAGCATTAGTGTTGCGTACTCTGTTATACACATAACGTTCTGGCGATAATGATTAGTTCAGTGATATATGCATCCAGGATCCATCTAGGCTCTATGATCTGCTGTTCTTCAAGACCACCGGCATCCATGACCATAATGAGCGCAATCATAAGAGGGCGATTAGTACTGGGGCAAATCGTGCTCAGTGGAATGTTGGAGTGTCAGTCTCAATGCAATTCTAGCCGAGAAGTTAATCGAAAGTGGTCATACAATTTTTACAACATACACAACCAGCATGGAGATTACATCTATTACACTATCTTGCTGTTGATTACTTATAACATAGAAGAGGAATCACCCTAACGGACACAAATCTGGAAAAAACCTGTCATTCAAAATGCACCATAAAAACATCCAGTTTGAGGATAGCACGCGCTCACCATCGTTGCAGTTATGCCAGCTGAATCATAAACGCCTAAAAGACTCAATTATTTAGTGTTTCGTTTTCCGTACTCGAAGAAAAAAAATTATTACTTAGGTTTCCCATTCTGTAAGATATAAGACAGTAGTTGTTCTCAAAACGACTAGTCATTCGATTCAGAAATCATCCTAGTGCACTAAATATCTCACATGATGGGTAGTTTTTCTAACTGCACTTTAAATTGCTCTGCTGATGCCAAATTTTGTACGACTCAAAATTATATGAAAAGTGTAGATTTGCAAAAGAAACTGCCTGACTGATTAACTGCAAATCATATTTTCTTGAAAGGCTGTTTTGGCGCTCAGCATGTCATTGCAACAAAACTGATTAGCAAACCGAATTGTAAATAAGCTGACCAGCTGCACATAAACCACTCATCCGGCTCGAAGAGTTTTCAACACTAACAAAAGAATGACAGTAAAATTATAAAATTCTATCCCGAAGCACAAATTATCCTACTCTGCTCATGTTTATACATACCTATAAGAACGGCGCAGATATCGAATGCCGTCCGGTCATTTGAACGAAGTTTGTGAATAAGTCCAGTGCATAGCTGATCTCCCTCTGCACACGCTATGGTTTATCTATCCCTGTTTTGTTTTTTGAACAGTGGTAATCCTGTATTACGATTGTTGAAATGTACTGTTGGACTCACTCAAAGCTCTGAAGGGTGTGGCCAACTTGCATTCGGTAATTATCGTGTGGAATCACCCAATAGGTCCTTCACCGCAAGCAATATTTCCCAAATTGCCTATTCCTGTACAGGTGAATGATTGAAAATTCCTACTAGTTGCATTGCTTGTGGTGGCTTGAAATTTGTTTGACTCACTGTTACACGTCCGCTAAAGCGGCCGCAGCAGCCCATCGCTTTTAGTGGGTATAGATCAGTTGTGTTGCTCCTTGTTGCCGTTGCTCATACCCGCCACACCTTCGAATATGTACATGTGTTGATCGTCCAGTCAGACAAAGTTGCCGTCGTCTGTTGTGAATTGTTTGCATAGCTTATATGTGGCTTTGCTAATACGAGTCATTTGGGCAGCCACAGTTCCTCAATGAAGCTCACATGTGACCTTGATTGGTTCTCTTGAATCTATACAATTTTATTTGGCTCTTCAAACTGACTACAAAAGATTAGGCACTTAAATATCGATCGAGTTGTGGTTGGCGGATTGGTAAGTTATGATTCCACCATCGCAACCCGAATAAAAAGTTAACTTTATACAGGCATTCTGCGATAAACAGGTCCATAATTTTCCCGCCTGAAGACATTAAAAAAGATCAGGTCCAGTTATGTGCTGCTATTTGATCAATTAGAAGAAGTTAATTGGAGTTTCTAGCGCACGGCGTCAATAGATCGGACTGGGTAAGTACACTGCAAGAAAATCTAGAAAATACATCCCCTAACGAGGCCTGCGAGGTAAACCTCGCAACATTGATCGATTTTGTTTTGGAGGTATTCTCATCGGGTGATCGGGCCTGTACTATTCCAACTAGCCAATAAAATCCCATTTGTGCGATCAGCCGCCTGTACGCTTCGACTGTATCTGAACTGTTTCTTTCTGGTCTGGTTGCTGACACCACGGTTGCCATATGTAGTCGCTCCATCTGAGTTGCTATGTATTTACGGCTTTGTATAGTAATTATCTGCCGTGTGTACTAGGAACCCTTGTAGCCTAGTTCCGAGTAGCTTCCAAAGCATAGCGGTGCTCACGTCTTTACATTCAAGCCTTGTGACTGGGCGTCTAACAGTTGAGATGATCCAATAAACACAAGCTTGTTTTTCTGATCAGAATTACCGGAGTGACCGAGTCGATCATGCCGCGGCCAGTTGAATCAACCTCATACCGTGATCTGCTCAGTCACGTGCCCTAATCGCACGCAGGTACGTTGGAATCACACTAAGGTAACGGTCATCAAGGTTACGTAATTACAAGCAATATGGTATCTGACATGCACACCTTTGAATGCATGACATCCGATGAAGTAAGAACATATCGTGAAGCCTTTCAGCAGCACGCAATAGTTTTGGTGCAGTCAAATGAACTTCTCTTTACTCAGTAGAAAAACAAGGGCACTGATCTCTTTAGAAATAAGTCGTATCAGCTGTGCTGTTAAGTTTACCATCAAGCAGTACACAACGTTGGAGATTCACTCAGGAAATATCAACAAGGTTGTGTAGACCAATGGGAAAACAGATTAGTCGAAGAACCGCCAGTAGTCAACAAAAATGAATTAGACCAGAACTACATACTACACTTATCTTAACGTTGAAAATTAGTTACATACTCATGTGTTATCAAAATGTGCCAAATATATTCTTTGCCTTAGGTTCACGCCGACTTGTCAGTGCTGACCTACATCTTACATACATCTGATTGGTGTGCTGTAAGAGGGCTTGCTCACTGTTATCCCATACTGTGAAACAACTCCTATACTAGGTTTACAGATCACCAGAACAGTTGTGTTGTACCAAACAAATAACCTAACATGTTGTATTGTGCTGGATAGAGGTTACATGAAGAATGGAAGATCTTTCTTTCTGAAAAATATTTCCAAACTCCCAGGAACATGATGACTGTGTGAAAAGTCGTGGAAGGACATTCGGCCGAGACATCTACTTCAGGTGTACTTAGCTCGAAGACCCACTACTTCAGTAGGCGTTACTAGAATGCCCCGATATGCACGTCCCTAAGTCCACGCCCGGTCCCTTATTACCAGTTAGTAACCACGTTCTGAGCAACGGACGTAATAGAAGTTCAGTCACGTAAACCAGTAAGTTGGTTGTAAATGTTTCTGTTTCGGTAGCTGATGACTATTATTTTGTTCCGTGATGGGAATCTCATCCTGTTGCAGACGGCGAATCTCGATGGCAATGAACCCTGTCGCCCAAATATTGTCGTGATGTACAGGCACCAAAAGCTGTGACGGCCATCTGGAGACGGTTGTATTTACGGTCGTAAGCGTTGAGAACAGACGTTCTTCCTCATTAATTTTATTTTCTGACGACGGTTCCCAAGATTTCAAACATAGCTTTCATTTTTACTCGTTTGGTGCACTTTTGTCAAGTCTTAATTGCCTTTTGGGTTTCGGTCTGGACTGCTCCAATCTCCACATCCTAGTGAATGGCCAAAACTGACCTTGGTCATCAACAATGACCAGTTGTCGGGGCATAACTAACGAAAACCTAATGTCCCGCTTGCGTGGCCAAACTCCGACCACGTGAGCAACGTGCAATATTTGCCGTCCCAGTCATACAGTGACTCCGTGTTGGCCAGAGAATGTGGATGGTGAGTCACAGACCCTACGGACGACGAAGATACGATGGCGGTATACTGACTCAGAATAGATGTCCCGGTCCAATGTTCAGTCCACAGTTATATGACAACTATCATCTTGTTATTATAGTTTTGACACTTCAGGGAATTAACAGTTATGTATACATGTTTGAAAGTAGCTTCAGTGTGAAACTGTACATGGGATTCATCTAATTTTGTGTTGTAGATTTAACGAGTATGCGGATGATATTATCTTGCTCAGCCTCTTTGTCATATAAATGTAGCCAATTAAAGTGGGCCATGCGAATATCCCTTTGACATGGCTTATGATGGAGTACGGATATTTGTACTCATTAGTTTCTAGTTCGTCTCTGGATGGAAGTGTGCGCTTGTGGAAATTCGGCGATGAGAAATCACTTCGTAGCAGAAGTATTTTTGCAGTACGATGGACAGAGGTCGATTTCTTTAGGGGTATGGCCTGTTCAGTTAATGAAAACCCGTCGGTTTCTATTAACTGCAACATCAAGATTCACGGTTGTACTACAAAATAATTTCCTCCAATATTTACGGCGGGTTATGTCAAAATTAGTATGTCCCAGCCAAAACAGTTGCAGCTAAATACGTGTTCCAAGTTGTCTCAGTAGCTTAGGCTACCCTGTTTGTCCCACCCGATTATCTCTGCTTATTTCCGCACAGTAGGTTTGGAAACAGTTTCTGAACGGCTATGGAGCATCCTAGCCTTTGTGTACGAAATTGATGCATCTGGGTATATGCCATAGACAAAATAAGAACACACTATGGTCTACCACTAGTATGTAAGGGAAAACAGAGAAAGCATGTTCCACTGACGTTGATCCAACTCGATATTCATTTGTTGTAAGCACGAAAGACTTTTGGCCAGAGAAGTTGTCTATTGCACGAAATCAACTACAGGGTATGTGGAAACATAGAACAACAAAATCAAACACTATTTTGCATAGCTGATGTGTAATCGTATTCACTGGACAACAGCCCGTCATTATTTGTATTGATGATATGTCTCATGCAGTGCATATACACTTTTCCACCAGTCGCTTCTCGCCTGTCTCCTTCCTGACGTTGATACGTGCCGTTTAATTCCCCCGCGAACGAGTCGCGCTATACTACTTACAAACGGAGATACGTGTTACGTGACATATGGGATCGAAAGTGGCTATTTTCACGAAAGATTGTGAACAACTGAGTTGTTTTCTGTTAGCAGTACACAAGTCATAATAAGAAAAAGCACATGTAGGCCCAATAAACAAACGATGATCCAACCAATGATTGCAAGTGCTGTTGCTTTTATGTCTAGTTTGAATAATTAGTGAGATCCTAACTGACCAAATAAGTTTTTTGACCGAATGCAGTATATTGTGATCATACCCGTGAGAGCTAATTAACATATAACATTGTATTTGTCACAACCCAATGAGAACAAAGTTTGTAGAACAAAATATCATTCTAAAATGAAATGCGAGTGCAGTGAATAAACAGTGAATGGCAAGCAGTAGTGGGCGATGCAAAAGAAACAATACTGACAGTAGAAATGATGTAATGCTAACTGCAACCGGTGATAAGATTGATTACAAACAGAGTCAAATTCAGTCATCTGTCGATCCACCGAAATGTACAGCAGCGCACACCGAATCAGAACACATTAAACGATTTGGAAATGGAACAACACCGGTGGACCAAGGATCAACCTCACGAACACACAACACGTGCATGATATACTAAGTGACTACACCTCTGATCAATCCAAGAAGCAGGCATACTACTTGATCAGTAGTTTCCAATGCCAGGTTTAAGTACATCCTTGATTCGCTGGAATGAATGTCAACCAGAACCCATTCGTTGTTTCGATTCAGCAGGAGTGATGTGCGGTAGCCACTCAGTGTGAAAGTTCAGTTACATCGTCTGCACTTTTGGAAAACAGAAGACTGTAAAATAACATCAGTGTCACAATGAATAGTAGCACGTCTTAAATTACCAGTATGGTATTGCAGAATGTAGGTTTTAGATGAGAAGTTAAATTCAGTTGTGCAGTAGACATAAAGACTAGTGCAGTATAACAGGACGTTCAAAATGACATATGTATACGTACATATACATATATCTATACTTATATATACTGTTTGCCTTGTCTTCCATTTTGTGCCACCAACATCGATTACCCACAAAGGTATTCAAAGCTCATAATAACAGCTTGAACAACCGCTTCTTGCCTTTGGACCTTATACAAACGGAAGCGATTCTCTCACTGGACTATGATGTTATGCTGACTGTGTCGGAAATTGGAAAGGGCCTCAAGTGAATTGTTCAATTAACTTATGTGAAAAATCTGTGATATTTCATGATATTTTTTCGGTAAACTTTGTACAGCACCGTGATCATCTTCAGCATTCTGTCAGTTTTAATACCTAAGATAATTTTTGACTGTTCGAAAGTGAAATCAGCATTACGATTTCGTAAGAATTTATTTTCATTTTGTATGTTCTCTTCACTTGTAATAAAACATTCACCAATGAATTAACAAGTAAAATGCAGATACGTTGATTTCTGGTAAAGGCTACGATAGATTTTACCATTAAATAGTCCATTTTTATGGAGTATGTCTCTGCCCATCGATCAAAACCGAGGCTAACTAAACGTCAACGTTCATGAAACCAAGGATTGGTTAGGCACATATGACGAGCAGCGCATTAAGTGACTTCACACTGACGGATCAGTTTGGAATACACCCGGTTGCATACGTCTCCTCAGTGCTGGAAGTGGTTAAGAAATGCACATCTCTTTGAATGATGACCAAACTGACCATTAATAATCCACATTAGTATGCACATCGATATTCAAGTACAACAATGAATATATTTGTCTATCCTGTTCACTTCATCCTGTTACTTCTAGATACAAGTAAGAACACTCCTCTGTGCTTCTTGTGATTTGGTGATGCCTTGAGCTGCACTACTAATTCAGCTATTACTAGACTACAGAATCCAACCAAGACTAAGTGGTCTTCTGAATGACCAGTTCACCAACAGACCACAGCACTTGTGCTTCAACAACATTGTGTCATCTTAACTGACAACCAACATCTTATGGTTTAGGACGAGTTGTATTTTTGCGTTTTCTGGTTTTCGGTCACATGATAATAACTCCACCGCCATAGAAATAGAGTGCGTATGTAACTTTAGGTTTGTCGTGGTTCGTTCTAACATCAGTGAAAAGTGGTTTGTCTGTCTTTATTCACTGTTTCAGTGCTCGTAACCTATTAGGAACAGCTCAAAATGTGTTCATGTTTTGTTCTCATCTCCTATTGGCAATCGTAATCAAGAAGTTCACATTTCATGTAATTGGTCTAAAGCATTTTCCACTCCTCACCGTCTCATCACGAGGTTAATTAATGTCCACATATTTTACGTGTGCTGTTCTTCCGTTTAAAAGGAGATGCCATACTCTTGAACTGATCCATAAGACATTCACTTACTCCCATTTCGATAATCCTATACAAAAGTATGTGAGTATATTTGTTAGAAGTTCGTCGGAGATAAGCTACACTCTCTATTTCCAACTCTATCCTAATTTCCATCAAGTCGTATGACAAGACACACAAGGTTGGCGGCATCGTGAACGGACTACCCTGTCACAGTGATTGGAGCCAAAGAACGCTGTGATTCAAATCGTCACCGCAAGTGGCTTGCGCTGAACCACTAGCGGTTTCACTCACATATCACGTACCTAGTTTAAACCCGAAGAAACAAGATTAGTGTTTGCTGAGTGGGGCCTTTGTGTTTAGCCGGCCAATGGTGGTTAGCCATCTAATCGGCTAGCACGGAAAGGAAACATTTACCATTTGAAAAACAAACAGAAAAAGAGACTGCAGTGACAAGATCTAATGTGAGAAGAAAGATATGTAAAATATAACACAAGAAGCGTTCCAGTATAGGAGTGAGTGTCGGTGCGTTCTAGAGAGGATGAGGGTGGAAAACAGACTACAGATTGGACTACAAAAGAACAGTCAAACCATTCACCGTACAACACACCAAAAAGCTGAAGGAAAGAACGTGTGTAAGACCGTAGACACCCAAGTTTCTGAAGAGAGGAGTGAATTGGTTGTCCGTTGTCTCGGTTGAATCAATCATTAACAGAAATAGAATGGATATGCTGATTGACCTACTTGAGTTTAACGCACTCGTCTTCTATTCGCTGGCGGTGCACTGTGAGTAAGCTGGTGATCTGTCAATCCCAAAATGCCGGCGCGTTCGCGGCCGCACACATCTCACCGTTACAAAATCATGTCACCACGACTTATGGCATCGATGGTTCCCTTGCGTGAAACGTGCTTTCGTTCTCAGTCGCACAATAACTGCTCGCTGAACTCCCGGACTCTCATCCGAATCGCATTCCTCCAGACTGCCCGGTTCAACGTTAAATCTTCCCAACATCTAAAATCAATTTTACAATGTGAAAGATTCACCTGTACAACATCCCGGTGTCTCCGTTTTCGACGACCAGGATATCGCTTACTTAATTTCAGTTGTCCAAATAGCAGTTACTTCGGAATACGGTCATCGCCTACCCGACGGATGGGACTTAGCCAACGAAACTGATTCAGCTTCAGCATGGCTTCCATTCGGTTCACTTCCGCTCGTCGCAGTACTTCACTGTTCAAAAACATGTCCAACCACCGGCCAACACCCTCCATGACTTCACTATTCAATGACAAATCCACGCAATCACAAACATCTTGCTGAAGCACTTTGTAATTTGAGACTGCAAAGCGCATACCGAAGTAGTTAGCAGAACGCGAAATAGCTCCTAGTCTTATCTGTGCTGCCTGAAAATTGTCAAACAGCAACAATTTGTAGTCCGCATGATCAATATCAGTCACCCTTCCACCAGGCAAGAGGTCTACGTCGGCATCTTGTGAGTGTCGCGGACAGTCCTCCATCATTTAGTCCATAACCAAATTAAACAAAAACGGTGAAGTGGGGACAACCTCGACGTACGCTGCACATGGTGCTGAAATTGTCAGATAGTTCGTCATAAACCCTTACCTGAGCTGAATCAGGGGAATAAAGCGCCGACAGTATGCTCACACACACAAACACAGACGCACTCTTGCCTACCATTACCCAAACAGTCGTCTATGCACCGCCCTTTATTCGGGCTAACATTTTAGTCAATTCTTAATGTTTCTCGATACGGCCCATTAAATTTCCGAGTGTATAGCAATATAAATATTGCTTCAACTTCGTTAGAAAATCAGTAGAAGCAAAGTCTTGTGGTTCCAGTTACGTGAGAATCGTTGTATCTAAATCGTTTAACTCGCGGTGGTTTTTAAGTCAAAAATTTTACCTTACAAGATATACACAACAATTACTTGACTTTACTTGATTTGAACACATATCAGCTGTAGGAATGTGTTCGTGAATTCAACTACCTGAGTGGTCATATTCATAAGTATCTATGATACGAAAATTCAGTTTTTGTAGCTGAAATGGTAAAAGTGAGCATCAATGTTAACGTCGGAGAAATAATTGGTAACAAAGTGAGTCACTAACCGTCAGATAAGTGAGAACCGAGTTGCGTACAAGTGACAGGTTACACCCAAACATTGCCAGAAAGCAATCAACTAGGCAGTACGTAAGCTGCTAATGATAGAATGGGACATATTACTCACGTTTACATTGTCTCATATGAACCGTAGATAGAAACAACCATGTAATAACGTCAGGTGCAATCGCCTTGAAGAATGACATTCCGTCGACCGTTTCCTACCTGAACTAATGAAAGGGAAACAGACTGAACGTATAATTCAGATATATAACTAACCCACAAACGTGGCGACATACCTTTCATTGGAATTTAATATAATATTCAGTGTACAATGCAATGTAAACACAATGTGGTTGGGAATTATAAGTTCTTGTACATCTCCCAAACCACGCGAACTGGGGAATTTCTGCGAGATGCAGGGATGTATTGCACCGTGAAAATTTCCATAGAAGCATTTTCAGAAAGCAAAACCAACTACGAAAGCCAACATGATGACTTTATCGAGAGGAAAAAATGAGCCGAAACGTTTTTTCAACAACAGTGCAAAAATGCACTATTGTTAGATATAGTTGATTGTTTACATTGCAACACAACAATCCTGGAGTATGTAATTCAAGAGTTCACTAAAAATTGGAGAAATCTCTCCGCCGAAATGGCCATTTCCAACTCGTTTCGGCCTTGATACATCATACCAGCGAACTACACAATCGTTACGGTTATTAGTGATCAGCTGAAGACCGTCTAGTTGGAGTGAACTCGAGAACCCTTTCGGTTTAGTGTACCCGTCTTGTTTAGGCTGCAATCCGTCTATAAACAGGATTCCCCTGGTGAATCCCAATCAACAGTTACCATTACTCCGACATTGGTACGAGTACTTATTACAAGGCGTTAGAGCAGTAAGGTGCACCGGCTCAGACCTTTTATAGAGGGCTGGTTTCTATTATATATCATTTTGTTTTAACGTCAGGAACAAATAAACCGTTTTTCGAATCCAGAAACAGGTAGAAACGGTTTTACCGAACACCAAAATAGAATCGCAAAATTCTTGAAAATGTTAAAAGAGCGCATATTTCTTGTCCTCAGTTCTAGTCTTTCACCAGTTGAGCTTGTAATTACCGTTGAGCTTAAACTCGTCCCTGTCAGCTGCGCATGTTTTTGATCGCCAACTTCCATGATCCGGCAAGTATGGAAACTAGAATGTGATTTGTGCAGCCCGTGTGTTCTTTACTCAAAAGACCTCAGTGTACGGTTTGTTGAACGTTTCCTCCGCTTGCTTCAACACCGTAAGAAAATATACTCGGACAGGAGCTTGTCAGGGACTATTGATTGCTCTCACATTGCGGCTTGTGTAAGTCGTACTGTAAATCACAAGGTGCTAGTTGTCAGCCGATGCAGCAGGATCCAAACCAGAATAAGGGTGACTGGACACGCCTTGTCCTCATGTAGGTCTAAGGGTCATGTTTTCAGTGTTCTTCTACCGGGTCCTCTGCAATGAGCTGAAGATAGTTCTACCTTTTTGTTGTACGATATGTCAAGTATTCCATAACATACCAGTTCATATTATACATAAGATCGTAATGGCGTTTTCCCTGACGTCTGCTTAATGCATGCGACCGAATTTGTTTGTTTGAGGACATGTTGGTTCACGCATATCAATGACGCTTACTTAGCTTACTGGTGCACTCGACGTCCGGATCCTTAGCCACTTCATATTAGTTATCATTGCTTGTCGGTGTCATACAGCGTTCCACATGATCAGGTGTAATTTCTGTGCTATATACTTTAAGTCTCATTTTTATTCCTATTTCCACTTCACTTAGTGATTCCTACGGCTTGTGCTGGGGGTTATCAGCTCAATGCATTTACACACTCAATATCACGTTTGTTAACTTCAGAATATTACAATCCACCCAGATTAAGATTCAATTTTTCGAACAGTCCTATGAGTTGACGTGACTGTTCCTGCGCAAATTCCCTCCCACCTGCTACCCCAGAGGTTAACCGCATAACCTATCAGCCCAGTATCACTCAACCCTGTGAAAAATATAACCTATTGATAACTACAGGATGCACTGTGCTACATTCAATCAATCCATGCAACCAAGGCATTACTGACAGGTGCATCGAGCTGCTGATAGCGCAGCATGACTGCGGGTGTCAGCGCCTGCTTTACGCCAGCGAAGGCCGTAGTGGCTTTGAATATTAGAAGAAATTTACTTTCGTTGGTATGGAGCAAATCAGTCGGAGATTGCCTAAACTTTACAAAGTTGAGAATAAACCAACGATAATAAATTGAGTTCGCTGGATCCAGGGAACTGGCGGATCGCGCCGGAGATCGAACCCATTCGGATGTCCTCGACGGATGCTTTAATGAGATTGATTTGGTTAAAGATCGTTTTGTTTGCGAGACTGGTAGTTATATCTTGGACAAATGGCACGAGGCGTCTGTCCGAACCAGTGACGCTGTTCAATCCATGGTAGCCAACGCAAAGGCACCAATCTCATTCCTCTTGCTTTGACAACATGCGAAAGGGGGTTACCCGTGACTTATAGAAAGAACGAATTATAACCACATCCATCATGTTGTGGAATTTGGCGTGAACGATATACAGTTTGTCTGGTGCTGGTCTTCAAAATAGTAGGTGTGGGAACTCTCTAACAGTCTCACTCCAGATTTGATGATTTACCCAATGGTAATAACCCAGAATGCAAAAAACAGCATATATTGTCACTTACCAGGAACAAGAAAATCTACAGCCAGCAACCATGCGGTATCTAGCGCGAAGAACCGAAAAGTGAAGAAGTTCTAGGCTAGCGGAAATAGGGCGTTCATTTGGGCTAAACAGACATTTCTGTTCAGGAGGTGTCAACTTGAACAACAGAATACCAACAAAAATTAAGCTTGAACAATGCAATTAGAACTCGAACACTGGTAGATGCATGCATTTCGTATTGACGACGAACCAGTAAGCATGACGATCTTGCAGAAGAACTAGATTTGATTACTTCTGTGCTACGGTCAAATGGTTACCCCAAAAGGTTCATTGATAGGCACGGTAGACAAAAAGTACCATCCGAAGAGTTGGTCACTGTAGAGAAAAAGAAGGTCTACATGTAGCTGCCTTTTAAGGGTAATTACATCATACACCAAACAACACAACAATTGAGAAATTCGATCAAGCGAACGTTCAGTGCAGCTGAACCCCGTGTAATCTCTAGGACTCCGAAGTTACCGGTGCCCGCAGTCAAAGGAGATCAGCCTATCGGTGCTACTTCACATTGCATTTACCAAGTTGTATATAACTGCGGAGAAAGTTACATTGGCAGAACCGAGAGATGCCTGAGCTCCAGGATGAAGGAACATCTACCTAAATGAGTGCTGAAGTCCGTGTTACCGGAGAGCGGCAATGCTATTGAAACGCGTAAACAGCCAGCTTCCTCAGTCGCTGAACACATCCTGTCCAATGGCCACGATATCGAACCATCTTGTGCATTCAGAGTCCCGTTACGTCATCCTAACCCAAGATTCTTACGGTTTGCCGAAGCAGACGCCATCACTCGAGTCGAGCCAACTCTGTGCGTTCGTGAAGGTGATCCTTCCCTGGACTTAATGACCTATCCTAGTCCGCTTATTGATTACCCATCCCTCTAGTTGTTTGCTATAAAAAGCGCACCTGTGTTATTGTAAATTTGGTACTGAAGAGTCAATACGAAACGCTTGCATCTACCATTGTTCGAGTTCTAACTACTTTGGTCAAACTGTTCAAGGGAACCAATTGCTTCAAAAATTAAGCTGTTCTAAGTGGTCGGTACAGAGAAAGTCAGATGAAACTTTGATGTTGTTGAGATGGACCACCTAAGTGACGACGACAGTTTGCTGGTTGGACGGAAACCTCCTACTCATGAACTCACGAAGAACTGTCCGGTTAAACAAGCATCATTCTGAGGACAGAATTCGAAGAAACGGTATTCACAGTTAATGCAGTAGTTAGGGGATCTAAGCGCTCTTGGAGACCAGCGTCGACGATCAGTCCAAAAAAACAAGCAAAGGCGCTAAGTAGGCTGACGTGAGAGAATCCCTAGCTTAACTGAACACCAACTGCAAAAGAGGACGAATATCCACAGGAGCTTCCATCGATCTTAAGAATTGGACTGAGTGGATGCCGTTCTCAACGCTAACGAATAAAACGTTGGAATTTGTAGTCCACAACACCGAAGGCAACGCAGATTCATTATGTGAAAAAGTGCGGTGGTACTGGTAAGGCAACTTTCACGTCATATGAGGTTTACGATTTTAAGGACGTCGAATGTGACATAATTACACAGCGAGGAACTCATAGCACTTGCGGAAGTTTTCCTGTGGACTCAGAAGAACGTGGGCACTACTATATGACACATCGTTTCATGGTACCAAAAATCAAGACTGAGAACTAGCTGTAAGAAGGAGGAACAACGAAAGTTAGAAATAAGAATTCAGCAGAAATGCATTTGTACAATGTTAGTACAAGGTATATATCAGATTGTTCTCAACAATAATCTTGCTGTGTATGCAGCAATTATATTCCTGATCGATTTGTAACCAGATTTGGGCTAGCTTCCTTTTGGTTGCTGGTAGGTGAACTGGGTATAAACACTTTATCACACGCGTCTCTAGTAAACTCTGACCTAACCCCGAGGACTCAACTGTTGACAGACAACTTGTACCAAAACTGCGGTATCCGTCAGTATCCGTTCGACACTGGACTTACTGATAGTAGGATGTTGTCCCAAACGATTGCCACAATGAATTGTTTTAGTGCATACCTTGTGTCTGTCTAGTTAGCGTTCCATTACATTTCAGCTCAGCTTGATTTATACTCTCCGGGAGTGCATATTCGGTGCTTATCGTTTTGCTTAATTATCAAACACAAATGTTTGTGAGTAAATTTTTATAGTACTGTAGTGAGTAGGAGCGATCCTTCTACACTACTCGCACCACTGCTATTCGGTAGTGGGGCCAGAGCAAATATTTTAACATTGAAATAGCTGCAGGAAAAATACAAGAAAACACATCAGAGTGCAGCATCACGTGAAATGGCACTTGGTACTTAAAGGAACTGAACATTAATGTCTGTGACAACCGTGAACATCTGGATCCAGTACCGTGCGCGGATGAGTGTTTTTGATTGTTGTCATTTTGAAACGCATAACACACATGTTGCTTTTATGAATAACAAACCTCTGTGTCATCTGTGTTCTTGGTTGACATCAGTAAGTATTAGGGTATATAACACCTGAAAATGCAAGAGATATCGATGTAGTCAAAACCACTATTATGATCATGTAAATAGTTGTCTGTGAACTTTTCTAGAAGGAGATGTAGCTTTGAAAATGAAATAAAGGAGGTACGCAAATGGTCTGCCTAAAACAATATGACATACGACGTTTTTCTTCAACTAAAGACGATTGTGTTTGGATGGAATTTGATAGTCAGATGACATTGGAGAGGATATGCACTGTTGAGGAGTTCTGATGTGAGAGAAACTCGATTCCTGTAAACTTTTCTAAAGGGGCCGATTAGAAAGCCTATGGGAATGTGTTGTAAACCCTCCTAAACGATATGCTGGGTCGATCTCGTTATAATGGTGCGCTCGATAAAATCGGATTCTTGTCCAGATAATCATTAATACGAAAACCTCTGTCCCGGAAAGTACCGCGACTGTCCCGCATTCGCTCCCAAGACAAGCCAAAAGACGCGTTCAGAATAAGGAGTTCTGTTCCCCCATAAAACGGGCTCAGCTTGGGCGACAGTTTCAAATGATTTATAGAGCACGTAATGCCCAAACGTTTCCAACATATCACGAGAAAGAGTTAGGATCGTTAGTGAGTATAGCCGTATAAAATGTGTAAGCCGGTTTGAACAGTTCCTCCAATTAGGATTTAGTCGAGTGGTTTTTTCCTTTCTCACGACGGTGGCGTCCTGGGACGGTAACAGGGTGGGCGCCCTAACGGACTGCGACGACTGCGTTCAGTTGCGTATGATGTTCGATCTATATGAAAATCAAAATCCCCTACTACTTATCAGTAATCAAAATATCACTGGACAAGTTAATGATTTCTGTGATTTAAACTTGGAGGAAGTCCTAATCGAAGGTTCATCGACCGAACTTAACAGACAGTAACTGTGTCTTTCACCAAGAAGATCGGGTAACGTGATCAGTACTCACGAGCGCAGGCGGTTAGGCTTTCACATATGATAATTCGGTCTTGCCTAATGTGAGGCCAATGTCGCAGTGGTCAACATGGTTTACACATGAACGCATGGCCGGAGTTCTAGTCCCGGCTGCAGTGGCGACGATATGCACTACTGACGAGCTCTAATGAGAGCTAAACTCCAGTCTAGTGCTTCTTTTCGCAAGGGACCGACTGGAAAGTCTATGGGAATCCAACAGCTGCGATTAGTTGTGGATGATGTACAACTTAAAATTAACCAAATCCTCGACTACTTAGTTTACATAATGTAACATGAAAATATATCATCACTGTGCTCTGTCAAGTTTACTAACACTAATTAAACGTATCATGGGTGACACATATTTCTTCCAGGTTGATTCAGCCAGTGTGTCAGTCATTGGCGCATCAGAATTACAATATTATAATCAATTTATCAATCGAACGATGACAATCATTCGATCCTAATAATATTCGTGATCAACTAATTGTTTCACATGCTGTTTAAATCGAACCGTGTTCAATACACCATCAATCACATGCCGCTAACCAGTACAACACTGAAATTCTTAATTTCATTATCAACTGAAGTATCGAAATATCAATGAAATAAATGTGATGAATATATTTTAATATTAATTGCTCTGGTAAAACTGATAATCGATGGTTTGTGTACTATCCCTGGATGTCGTAGGTTGATTCACTCTCTATGATGCTGATATTCAAGTGTACGTCGAACAGTAAAATTATTTGTACGGTCATACGCAGTTGTCATTCTGAGACCAAATTCCAGTTTGAGTGATTGATTCATTTCGGTAAATCTTGCTTATGTTGATGTCACATTACTAAAATGTTCTATTAAACTGGCGTAGAAATGTATCAGGTCAAGCAAAGTTGGAACTCTGTGAATATAAACAGGTGGTTAGTATTCGCAAAATTGTTCCATCGAAAACGTTGCAAGAAGACATATGTTTTGTGTGAGTTAAACTGGCACTAATCAAACATGTCACACTACTTACCAGTGACACAACCCTAATACTCGTCGGTAGTTTTGTTAGATTACAGTGTGGCATTATTGAGAAATCCTGTCTGAATCATCAGTCTTCTGAATCATTTGATAGAAGCTGCATGACACGATGGTTTGGGTGATTGACTGAGTCCAACTGTGTGACTTCTGACATTCTAGCCTAATTTTATGGATCACATGGTAGACCACTTGCCAAGCCTGAGCACGCTGTTTCTGCCACTGGTTCGGATCTCTCGTAACTGGGTCTCTTCTGAACTAACTGAAGTAGACAATATTCGGTCCTCGTTGATTCCAGTACAGCTAGATATTTAAAAGCCTGCTAATGTGCTTTCATCAGGATAATCTTGCCAAGTCAACTGGCAATAATCTTAAGACAACAGTTGTATGGCATTACTTTTGTAACTACTGGTGAATAAACAGTACAGCAGAAAAACAAGCAAAAGTGCTTGTTATACGTTCAAAGGTTAAACAGAAAACAACTTGTAATCGCACTCTTCCGAAGGAAACGGTTAACACGATACACATAAGTTGTTCTTCAAACAGAATACTGATCCCAGTTTGTCTGCCTTTCAGAGTTCGAAGATTTCAGTCGATCTTGTAACAGTGGAACACATAGTCATCGTTTGTGTATGGTTATTAGAATGTTTACAGAGCAAAGCCACTTGATAATTGTCAACTGTCCAGAAGATGCTTGAGTATTATTATGCTTTCATTGAAACTGACGTAAAGGGGATTCAAGTATGTATACATAGCATTTTTGTAACCTCCTTTCAAACTGCCCCTAAGGCAATTCTTCATCACCTTGGCTTTGATCATAATCTCACATAAGCAGATTCGCTTTCGTTGTCCTACTTGTGTCCACTCACCGACGGTTGTCGCCGTTGAACTTAATAGAAAATTTGTCATCCCTTATCTGTTCGATCTCTTCTCAAAAGAACAACCTAGCTGGTGACTTTCTAGTCACTGATAGGTTTTCAAGATGTAACGTCACCGTGTTTGTAAATCAGGACAATATGTCATGACAATCAGTAAATCAATGACGTTCGTAACAACTGACCTACATTCGAATGTCAATTATTCATTTGTAGATATTTGTAAAAAAATTGTTACTAATGAAACCAAACAGTTTAGGCCTCGTGCTTAACATGCTTTCAGGAAATGGACTGAGAAGAACACATTGTTAGAAATGTGTCGGAACAATCATCGTTTCAACCACCTGGACCGCCCATCCTCAGAGGGTTGTAATCGAAATCGTATCAACAAAGGAGCAGAAGTCACGTGGGATTTGTTGTGGTTCAGTCAGTTGTTGTTGCGCCTTAACGGATTGATCGCGGAGTTCGATTGATTTAGATAAAACACGTCTGTGTCTGATGATATTTGTCAATCCACGACACAATGCAAAAAGGGTTTTGTTATCATTGCATGCGTGTTAAGCGTAAATGGTGGGGACTTCGGCATTACATTGATCCGCATGGGAAGGTAGACCGTCGAACATGATCAAATCATACATTGCGATTCTCTGGCTGTGCATGTAGAGTGACGGTTGTAACACGTACTTTCAATCGTCTGCTTGTTTCTCCTATGTGAATAACATCGCAATCACCGCATTCGAATTGGTAAACACAGACTGTCCGTTCGCCTACAGAGACTGGGTCCATGAGATGAACACCACTCGTTCTAAGGTATCATCCGACCGAAATGGGATCCGGATTGCGTACCCAGAGAGGGTGTGGCGGGTTTTTTCAGATATTCATTCACGACACGGCATTTGTAAAGTATAATGGAAAGATCTAATCTCTTTGGTTGCCTCCTTAGTCGATATGCGCTTACTAGTTCCCCCCTCTAATAATTCATGCATCAAAACTCTAATAGTTGAACTAACATGGTACACTATACATTTTTACATATCTGTTTCCGTTTTAGGCACAAGATTTTCGATCACATGCTGAAGCAATTCACTTTGGTGCATTAGAACTTTTACGTTAGAATCCTGGACGTGATAGCAAAAATGTGATTAGCCCAACTAACCCGAAGAGACAACCAATCTTAACTAGACCACTTCGCACTGACTACTTTGACAGAGGAAATGATACAATTATTCGAGGGGTGTCAACGGTCCTGCCTAATCGGAATAGGGGTAGCGGTCAAAGTGGAGCACAGGTCGACTGACCCTGTGATTGGTTACACGGCCTGCACTACGAAAACATTCGACACGAGCCCAAACTACATTGTTCGGTTCTCTTCGTGTACTTTTGTTCACAGGTCCCGCACAAGCATGTGCGTTCGGTTGCTGTTGTTGTTGGTGGTGTTGTCACCGATCACGTGATAGCAAACAGATTGACCTATGCAGGTTGGTAAAGCAATAGCAGGTACAATCAGGTGTCAACAGTGACATTTTGCTAGACCTATGCGATTGACGTTAAAGAGAGTGAACTCTAGGCTGTACGCAAAGTTAACTAAACTTAACTGTAAACGATAGGCTACTCAACATTATGTGTACATCTGTGAGTTATGGTGGTTAGTGTTGTGTATAGATGTGTGTGTTGAGATCGTGCTTTTCATCTTAACGTGCGCGGTAGTTATGCAAAACATGTGAATTCTGCTCATAGCACAGAATGCTGATACAAGAGCCAAACCAGGCCAAATAATCATGTTGGTGGTGTTGACTTCATGGATATGGAAATGTTACAAAAGCAAACTCCATAATCGTAGGTTACAAAGTCAATTATGCTCAATTTGCTAATGAGGCTACACTGCAATATCATTGTTTCTCATCAAATGATAATTGGTTGTAACTTACTCTTCAGTTCACTCAAATTCTAGTAAGATTACTACAATATATAAACGGAATGAACAGACTTAAACAGCCCGTATTTAAAATCCCGGCGGAATGCATCACTGGTTCACAATTTCAGCAAGTCAGTAATTCGGCGTGAGAAGGGTTTCTGTTATGGACTACAAAATGCACAATCATGTTACATTCATTGAACACAAAAAGTCTCAGTTTATTACTGTTATTCTCGAAGAGTTTGCTAGAGTTTTTGACAGGACAGGGCAGTCAAACAGTGCGCCAATTCGATAGTGTATCCGGCAACAGTTCGTTAACAACAATCAACAGCATCTCTGTGAAATTCTTTCCACCAAACCATAAATCCAAATTACAGATACTAGTTTAAATCATTCTTTCAAAGGTTTCTAGACTGGAGCGCAACAACAGCAGTAAATCAGCCTAACTAAAGTATAGAAACTCACATACTGAAATCTGCCGGAGGACAACACGAGTTCGACGGCAACTGTTAACTGCTACTTGTACACAGTTCATTGTCGTTTCGACTTCTATTCTATCCAAGTCGAAGGCCGCAGCCTCATTGATACATTGGATTCCTGATAACAGTAGACTTTGTGCCGTCCGCTTGGCAGGTTCCGTTAAAGCCAACTTTAGACGCAAGACTTTCAGGAATTTATTCATTATGTCTGCTTACGCTGCTACTGACTGTAGTGACGTCGGCATCAAAGGAGCGTTTTACTCAGACCTGGCCGCTCTCCTTCGGTCGACACGTGGCTCTGATATAGTAGTTCTGGCGAGGTTGGTCGCCTTAGTAAAGCCGAATATCATTTAGGCGGCAGATTTGGAATAGCGTCACATCGGTCGGATAATGGTAGGCGATTGTCGCAGATGTACGCTGAGCATAAACAATT
>LUCH01001380.1:19615-81823 GCA_013368495.1 Paragonimus heterotremus
GTTCCCCAGAAAAAGTAAAAACAGCACGATAACATACCAACGTATAATCTGAATCCACGTATGTGCCCCAATAAGAACGACAGTCTTGAATGCAATCCCGATCGCCCATAATTAATATCTGTGGTCTCTGATGTCATGCTTGATTTGGAGAAGTGGGCTCCCTGTCTGGAACGATTGCTGGCTAGTGATAAATTATACTCAGCGCTTATGTGCATCCGCCGCTTGCCATTGACTGAACAGTGTGATGCTATCCCAAACCTGCCACATAAACGAGAATCGGCCTCACCAAGGCACCCACCATTGCTCGAGAACACCTAGGCGGCTGACCTGGGCGTTCATATCTCCGGCCAAAATAACTGTATCAAAACCATGTGTCGACCGAAGGAGAGTGGCCAGATCTGATTAAAAGACGTCGTTGACACCGACGTCACTACAGACAGTTGGAGCCTATGCAAACAGTGAAGAGATTTCTGAAGATTCTACTTCTAGAACTGTCCTTAGTAGAACCTGCCAAGCGGACGGTGCGAAGTCCAGTATTGACAGGATTTCAATCTGTGAATGTAGCTAGGGACGTTTTACTGAGGACTATATTTCCTACTCCAGCCTGACCGCTGGCGGCCGTCGTAGAGTCATCCAAAGTGTATGATCGGTATCGGGTAGACAGTGTGTATGCTGTTAGTTCCATACGTTGACTGTTGTTCTGGGTTCCAGTCTCTGAAACACAACAGACATCTACTCTTAACGAGCCTAACTTTTGTACAAGAGCGACTTGTTGCCCCATCTGTTTTAAAGTGCGAACTTTGAAAACACCCATATTGATTCGTATTTTAGGTCTAAGCAAAGACCGAAAGTGGTCTGAGGTTGGGACTTACAGGCACAACTTTATCTGTTATGGGACCTGCAGGATAATCACCATAAATGTGGAATAGGAGGGGCTTGGAGGCTAAAATTGATAGGAGGGTGGCGGAGGGGTCAGCAGTAGCATGTTCTCGCCTATTCACTCTGTTGTATACAGCAGATAGGGCGACTAGACTTATACTGCGAGACGCAGTGTGGAATTATTGGTGTTGTCAGTATCCATGGCTGTATGCAGGTTGAGATACTGCCAGGACACCCAGACCTACACAGGAGAACGATTAGGGTCCCCAACCAAAGCCTTTGGTTTACAAGCCTGCACCGCGGCGGTTGGGTGGCAACGCATCAGAACTGATATCTTTCCCCAGAAAGATGCCAATCTTCTTCCAATTCCCAACCTGGAAGATCAGGAGACTGTGGTTTTTCAGACCTCTACCCATTGGCCTGCCTGATATGAGTGACCCTGTCGGTGTGGCGACCATACCGTTCAGTTTAGCCTAATAAGTCAATGAGATGTGCAGGCCGTCACACCGCGTCAAGGGTGTCTCATTTTGATGTTGATATAGTTGATGTAGTCTCGTGCTGACATTTTTCAAAAGTGGTGTGTGATTACTGGAGACTTTCACTCAGTTATTTCATCTGGTGTAGACGACCGATAGCGTATCTCTAAATTAGAACTAATGGGTAATAATTCACATATTGAAAAAGGGAATGCGGACTCTTGTCATAATAACAGCGTCTAATTGAATCTCATTCACGTCGAGACTTTGGAGTCTCTTGTGCTTCCTAGACTCACTGCATCTCGGGAATCAAGCGTTTGGGAATAACAGGCAGAGTTTCGTTTAGTACGAGGATATACAAATAGGATTTCCGCTCTTCAACTCCCGGAGCGGTTTCATATCGCTAGTCAACGTTATCATTTTTATCGACCACAAAAATGCATTCATTTCAATGGATTGATGAGCGCTTTTGTGGTTGTTTAACTTCAGAGACGCACGGAACAAGCGTATCAACATAGTGTCGGCATTCCATGTTAATGCCACAGTTCACGTTGGGATATGTGAAGAATCGTTCGACAGTCTCCACACCAAAAGCGGCTTACGTCAAAGCCGTCTCATCGCTTTTGTCGTACTTATTATGGGCGAAACAAGACTTTCTACAACGTAAACCTTCTTCCTGGTGGAATTCCGGATGACCCTGGCTATGTTGATGGCGTGATTTTGCTGTGCAGCGACTTTCATGCAGCACAGGTAATATTAGACAACATTTCAGACCTCCAAGTACTTCTGGATGCACGCTGCAGCCTCAAAAAGCATGTGTCAACTGTTCGAATTTGTACAGATGTTTTTATCAAGGGTATCGCCTTTACTTTCCTTCCCAGTTAACCTAATGTGATGGCAATGACGTAGTGGTCTACAAGGTTGCCTAGTGAAAGCGTGGTCGGAGTTTTAATCCCGGCCATAGCAAGAACGCGCACTACTGACGAGCTCTGATAAGAGAGAAAATCGAGCGTAGTGGTTTTTTTTCGAAAAGAGCTGCCTGGGGAGTCTTGGGAAGTGCAACGGTTGCGGTCATTTGTGATTGGTGTCCAGCAAGGACTGGATTTCGAGGTGACCGGATGACTAGTGCTGCCTTCTAACCTTGTTTGTTAGACCTATGTCATTGCCGGTCGGGTATTCTTAATTACAGGCCGTTGAGGTTGGCGACGACGTTGTTTGACTAACTGAAGAATAAGGCAACAGTGGATGAAAGCTTTCCTGAAGTTTAGGCACATATTCCAGTAAGTTCGACAATCTAGACAGAACGATGTTCTTCATAACTAGCCATTACACTGCGTGCCTATATAGTCAGGCCTAATCAAAGGAGGGCATTAACACGCATTGTCTGAGTCCTGTGTTCAACGTGAAGCCGTGGCAGTAACCTACTGGTTCCACCGATGTGGTATTGACCGTGTTTGCAACCTGATCGCAGCGCGACACCACTCATCCTGCGTGCTCACACCTCCAATCAATATAATGTCGGGACGGCTGTAGTGTGATAGCTTATACCTCGTAGAGTGCATTCGTAATATCGTCACGACAAGCAATCAGTAGGCGTATACAGACATCCTGAATAACCATTTGGGGGCCGGCATTTGGAGATGAGTTCTGTAGAGCAGGACGGTATGCAGCGCACTACTATGTGGAACCCAACCCTCTAATTCGACTGCTGTATTAAGAACTGCACCTACTGCCATCCAGTAGGATTTCGACCAACAGTGACTATACAATATGCGTGCCCTCATTTCGACACATTGACTACTACCGTCGATCTTAGTGTCTGAACTGCACTGCACATCAGTTACGATGGGCCTATCATTCAAGTGGCTTGCTGACCTATCTGTTTTAAAGTATCGGCGTTAAGGTTTACATAGTGATTTCCACTTTGGTTCCAAACAACGTACAGTATAAATCGCAGACAGATGTATAGGGGGCCATTAGGATTAGCTGTATATGCCAAGAGCCACGAGATGACCAGAAATGTAATTCGGGAAAATCAAAAGATCAGAAAAACACCGGAAAAAAGGAGAAATAAGAGCAGCATATTTTTTATCCTACTAGATGCGGTAGGCACTGCATTCCTATGTAAACAGTGTGACGGCCGACGCGGCATAAGAGTGGCAGTTTAACGAAAACGGCGACCGATTATGAATCCGGATGGTGCAGGGACACGCAAACATAAATAGGAGAGCGGTCAGAGTTCCCACCCACAGCTCTGGTTTAAAATTCTGCACAATAAGTTGGCAGCGATGGACTAGAAATTTTTCTGATATGAGATCAGTCCCATACCAACCCTGTAGGGTTGGGAAGCTCAGCTCGTCTGACAAGAACCTTGTGGTCCATGGGACCACAATATCAGCTGGAAAACCGCTGTTCATTATTTATTCCCAAACCTAGTTTATCAGAAAGTCTCCTCAGCAAACCATTTAACAAATAACTATGAAATGGACATTCAAACTTCTGAGTAGTAGACATATGCTGGCTATGCTAACGTGCGTGTTGTGGATTTGTACAGAGAAAAACGATCAATGAACACGATCGTTTTGTGGCATGAGCAGCCGATTTCTTATTTTATTTTCTGAAGCGTGGTACCGAAACTTGTATTATTTAACTTTTGTCTCTAGAGCTGTTATGTCAGTACGCTTGACTGAACATTGAGTCACCAGTCCTCTACGACAGGAAAACTAACAAAATGAAGGACGACCAAGCGCATACTGAGACTGTTCTTACGTACAACATGCACCGTACTTATTAAAAAACCGTCAGGTTATCATAGGGCAAAACCGATAGAATGCGGCGGTTGCATACATGACCTAGTCAGCCGAAGTGGTTGACTGATTTTATCAGCTTGGTATAGCGATCCCAGCATCGCACCACCTAGATGCGTCTAACTGATGACGTTCTCATAATCATCATAGACAGCAATACATCAGTGGTTCACACTGATGCTTAACTGCCATACAACCACGAAGGAAAAAAAGCCTATATGGGTGGGAAAAAGAAGGGGAGGGGAAATGGACAACTAATAATAATAGCTACGTCTATATTCAAATATACGTCAAGACGCCTACATCTTGATAGTCGAAATTTGCAGTGGACAGCTGACGATCTAGTGAGCGGTCTGTTATTAGACAGAAAATGTTAGCAAACATTCGTATGGTACATGAGCTGACCTGTGACCACGAGGGCATTACATTATTGCTTATTAATAGTACGCACCACTTCGTATGTAACAGTTCAAATCACCTTCTTGGGGGCATTAATTTGGTGACATTCTGTCGATTAGTTTAGGAATCCTGCTTTGAACTGGGCGACCATTCGTTCCTGTCAACTAATCTGGTTATGTGTGACACGAGCACCGGCTTGTCTGACTGTTTTTCACTTCAATCCTATTAGTTCATTTTCATGTAAACAGAAATGATCGACCCTGCACTAGGTAATCTGACAGTGTTCGAGGAAATAAGTCCCACTTAGTCTAGGGAATGTGTTTATGGCTTAAATTTCAACAAGCTATCTATGTATCGATTGACCTTCAGTTTGACAAACGGCACATCGACGTATTCCTGGGTGGGTGAAATGTGAAACATTTAGAATTACTCAGCCGCTCCACTCCGTCCATCCAAGTTTATCAGCGCTATTCGAATAAGTACAGGGAACAGTTTGCCCCTCTTACAGACCTTGCTGAAACGCTGTTCAAATAGATTCTCTGAGTGTTCAGTATACCACAAGCTAAGATGGCTAGGATAGTAAGTGCACATTGAGTTTTACTCCTGTAGCTTACAAAAGGTCACCAGTTTTTAGTTTTACAGAAATTCAAGGACGCCCTAACAATGAGCTGTAGACTGAGCAGGTATTCTTGCGCAAAGCTTCCAGTACTTAAACTTTTCCGAAAACTTTACTCGAAAAATGGGGTTGGTGAACGCTTACCAAAACACCAGTTGTGAGAATGCCTAAGGAAGTGGTCTAGGTCAAGCTCCTGTTCAAAGGCGACAACACAAGAAGCACGTTTAGGATCGACGCCAATCAGAAACGCGCTTATAATATACTGAACCAGTTGACCGTCCCTACCCTCAATCAAATAACAAACCTATACATTTTCTACCGGTCATTGTATCTGTCAGTTTTCCTGCAGTTACGGAGGCAATTCGTACCGATTGAACAGAAAGAACGTTCGCAGCCTAGATCAAAAAGCATATACTCAAATGTCCGAGAGGTGCATCAGCGCCGCAGCTAATGAGCGGCACACAACATAAATCACCATATCCTCCACTGTAAGACGTTCATCGGCCGTGGATCACAGAGTTAGCATCGCACCGTCGCTCGTTGCCCTGACGAATGATCAGAAATGTTAAACGATTGCGAAGTCTTATTGAGGAACCTTTAGCAACTTGCTTTATTTACCCAAAAACAGTACTTACTTGCCGTGGGTTTAGTTGTGTCACTAACAATTTTGCCACTTCTTTTAAGAACTGTTGCCATTTTCGTGCTGGTCACACGTTTACGACTGACGAATTGCGTTAACCGAATTCACATCTGTCATCTAGCTACTCTGTTTATGTAGCCTCAACATTTCAAATTTCCTATAGGTTACAAGGATTTTACAATCAATAAGTCACGTTAACTGTCCTGTACATCACACATCCCATGTGGGATTAATTTCCGACCAACCCTGAATGTTCGACGTTGAAGTTGATCTCTTTTTCATTCTATACAGCTCAACTCCGAGAACTTCAGTTTCTCCGACTAAGACGCTGCCTTCACGTGAATGATTTCTGTATGTCACGGGTTGGAAGGATCAGCAGTCTCGTGCTGTTAGATGTTGCAGAATGTCCAAGGCTCACCTCGAAGGGTCTCGCGACGTTGACACAATTGAAGTGAGTTTTTCTGGTTGTTAATGTTAAACAGATGAAGCATGCCAAATTAAGCGGTAATACGTCCCGTTGAAGCTGTTGGGATTGGATATCCGTTCGCACAGTTTTACTCGGTAGCACTTGTCAAGTAGAGAAATGTATTTCGTGAAATTCGTAGCTTAGTGGGTCGTAAAAACGTGACAAAGCACCATCGACTGCACATTTGTCATTGTTGAAGAACCACACTCAAACAGTCATGGCAATCACGCGACCTTTTAGAATCAAAATGAGTTCCAGATCAGACTTCTCTGAGTGCTCTCATTTGAGAAAACGAACAGCGTCCAAGTCATTTGGCGAAGAAACCGTAGAGCAAGCGCCATTGTAGGTTATGAGATTGAAAACAGACTCACGCCACAACTAAGAATTGTGCAGTTAACCGAAACTTTCTTAAATTCTTATTCGGTCAGTCGTGTGTACATATCCAATTGTTGACGTGTTTTTCTGGGTTTCGGCTGGTCCGATATTTGATGCAACTGACATTTTCTCCACAACATAACACACACTTGCTTCTTCAATTGTAATCCATAAACAGTCGTTTATTTCAGGAATCTCCGGCACCTGTTGGTTCACAACAACCCGTTGATGGAAGATAAAGAGTTGGTGTGCCTTCTGTTAGAAGACCATCTACCAAAGCTGTTTATTGACGGCGTCAACTACTTAGGAGAGTTGCCCGGAGAGTCGCAAAGAAGCATTATTGCACTCATTGCAGGGGAGACTGCGAGTATCGATGGTAAGGATAACGCACAACAAAGCCCTGACCAAACCGTAGAAGCAGGGTTGGTGGAACAGAGAGAAGTGACATCAGAAACCCAAGAGTACAAGCGCATTTCCGCGTAAATTTAACTAGTTCAGTTTGTACATATTTATTTATTGAAAATGAAAATTAGAAAGCAACAAAGTTGTTTTACGAACCGGGGGAATATCACAGTCAGCATATCGATTTACGTTTCTCCGTGTTATCCAGTTGCCGCCGCATCAATCTTAGCGGTTTCCGTCAGTTGCACAACTCGTTGCAAGTTTACTCTAGTGTCCTCGTCCACACCCCAAAGAAGACTAATCTGAAATAAAGAAATACAGTGTGAAGTATTTTGGGGACAAATTACTTTTTGGTTAAACGTTCAGCAACATCGTGACCATTGTTGCTATATGGGTTGTTGAACCTTTCATCCTCTCATCTATGGAGATGTTTACATTTCGAACTTTTCTCGGTGAACCAATACAAACAATTGGGATGACGAAAAGATGCGTTCAACTTACATCAGCCAAAATCCCCTGCTAACTAGCAGCGTCCAAAAGATCGCCTAGTAAGTTAAGTGATTTCTATGATATCAACATAAACGGAGGTCCTAGTAGTGAGATAGTTGATCGGAGTCAACAGAACAGTTAGTAAATCTCCTCAAGAGACGATCAGATAGTCAGAGCATTGCTCACAAACAAATGTGGCTGAGCGTTTGCATGTGATAATTCAGTCGTACCTACTGAGAGGTCATCGGTGTAGTGATCAACCTCGTTTCCTCATGAAGGCGTGGCCAGAATTTAAACCCCGGGTGTCGCAAGGGTATGTACCATTGACAGGCTCCAACGAGAGTAAAACATGTCCAGTTTTTTTTTTTTCAAAGGTGGCTAGTAAAGCGTATTTGGGGACTCGAAAGCTGCGGGTGTACTGTTCAATGTATGTCAGCTAAAACGTTTGGTAGAAGTTTCCGTCACTTTCAGCATAACAACTTTTGAAAGATATCAGGCTCACACACTATATGAAGTTTCTTCTTTGTGAAAATATATACTACTTTGTTGGAGGCACTAAACGTGCGATGAACTCAGATATTATAGTCTGGTCAACTGCCCACAAAAACGAATAGGGTGGAAAACAGCGTAAAAAGTGCGGCAAGAGTTACGCCATCAGAACCGATAGTTGCTTGAACTCTAAGATGAAGGAACATCTCCCAAAATAAGTTCAGGATGTGACTGTGCAGTCTACTTCATTCTTTCCGGAATTACGCAGACTTCCATCTATCTACCGTTAGATACATATTGGTCACCGAATTAATTCCGAAGTGGCATTCAGGACTACAATGTGCTACGCTAATTTGCGTTTCCTGTGTTTCGCTGAGGCGGTCGCGATTAGTCGTCTCAAGCCAGCATTATGTGTACAAAAACAATTATATGTACGTTTTAGATTCCCATGGATTTAAGAATTTAGCGCTGTTGTCTCTCATCCCATTTGCCATTTTATTTCTTTATCCCCACCCTACTAGCGTTGTGTATGTTCCTGATCATTATTATTTGGTTTTGAAGAGGCAATACGAAATGTATCTATCAGTGTCCGTCTTCTTACTGCTATGTTAGAATTTAAGAATAAAATCAATTATTCCAAGTTTCTAAACTGATTTTCATGGGGGGGGTTCTTTTGCACAGAACCGAACATATTCAGTGAATACTGACTACAATGTTAACTGCCATTTTCATTCAATGAATAAAAGGTCAAAACGAATTTTCTAGTGAGTTCCTTTGGAGGAGCTACATTGCGTAAAGTAAGAATTTTGTTATAAGAGACTGTTCAGGACACCAGACACATTATTTGCAATAAAATTTGACATATGCACTCAAAACAATTGAAACGATCAGCACATACATACTCTCAGGGAGCACAAACTCACCTCATCACGAAAAGCACAACTATCCAGATATAACTGATGACGAATTTTGTCGTCATCGGAATAAACACCGGCAGTGTTAATTGTTGTCTGTGTAGTCGATGGAGTTCCACGTCTAGCCTCCCGCAGTTTTCGCAGACTATCCTCCATCTTTCTGACAGAATTTAAAAGTTCCGTTAATTGTCCAACGTACCTAAATTGGAATGAAAAGTTGGGATTTTGCGCTTAGAGAGACAAAAAACTTGTTTTCTACCACTCTATGAGAAGGTATACACATCCATCGTGTTAGGTTTCCAGAATATTCCTCTACTTCATTTACCGGCTCATCAGTAGACTAAGTTGAATCGCTTAAAATTGGAGAGTTTCTAACTCAAGTTCAACATCATTACTGAACTAACCAACACGCGTAACACGTCAACATTAGTCGAATGTATTACGGGTAGAGCCAGTCAATGCGCCTCAGTGTGTGTTTAAACTCGCAACAGACATGATGAATATTTGCACTTTTATGAGCTCTTATGGAAATTTAGTTTCTGAATGGTAAAGTATCCTGTTTAAACTCGATTGATCTGACAAACAGTTCATGGCGCCTTCCATGTTGTGAATTTATTCTGCCGGAAGAACTAACACGAAAATGGAATCGGTTATCGACATTAAGTTTGTACGGTTGGCATTGTAGAAAAAGAACGATATCACAGCAGTGTCAGTTGCTCGATCTGTTTTCAGGACATCACTTGATTATCGCAACGTGCCTACAGACACGTTCACTGATAGCCCATCCTAATACACTGTTGATTCATCAATAATTAGATCAGATCCAGGCAAACATCTTTAATCCAGTTCTTAGAAAAGCGTTACTATACCTGATCATCATTCTGAGTGTCTATTAGGCAAGTGGGAAATAAGAGGGATCCGTAAATATGGACGCGTTAAACGTAAGCATGAGAACGGTTGTAATCTGTTATCCTCCATTCACTGTTACTCAATAATCTTGTGATGATTGTTAGAAGTCATAGTGGCTCAATAGTAACACCATCTAAATGTCAATCGCACGGCCGCAGTCACTCGTCTAGATATGGACAGACTCAGTATCTAGGCGGTGTAGAAACCGGAAACCAACTGTGTGCGACTGTTAACATGTTTCAGTCAACAAAAGACCACCTCGTGCACATGAATCAGGAAGGTTTCCGAAAATACAATTTGATTAAGCTCTCAGCGAACGTTTACTGGGCCAATAAGGCGCGTTCGGAGGATTACGTAATATTAAGTCTATCTTCCTGATTTGCATCGGTATCCACACCAACATTATATCGTCTCCCCCTGATCCAGCGTTGGTTAACGCGTAGCCCACGCGGATCTTCAAATTTGAAAGAAGACGATTCAGATTTTTGCGGTACTACTAAAACAATCGGCAATATTATGTATGGAGGCCCACCTTAATTGTTTGAAATCGCAGGGGACAGTAAAAGAAAATGCAAAAGAGCAAGGCGGATTCACAACAAAGAGGAGTTACCGGTGGCAGTCAGTCGACAAATGAGCTGAGAAATGAATGAACGTCGACAAGGCAAGCGTGGTGGTACAACTGTCACCCGAGCGATCGATAAATTTCACCAGTTGTGACGACAAGGGCGAACAAGCCAGACCAGCCAAATGAGGCAAAGAAACGGTTGTGTTTGCGAAGGATGATGGATAGTAAGCCGGGCCAAGTGTGACCAAAAAACAGGCGAATGGCGATAGAGTTAAGTGAGTCCAAACGAGGTCATCAATGATAATCTATCCAAGGATGCCAGTGTGAAATTTTTACTTCGCGAAAGACCGTTACAATGGTACAATAAAAACAACTCACGCTTTGGTTACTTTCTCAATGCATTTACATATGAGCATGGCCAAAGCATCCTTGACATTCTCACTTGAAGTCTTCTGACCAAACTCGGCTAAATGACTGAGCGGGCGAACCATGACTGAAACATAACCAGAAGGCGTAGTAGGTAGAGTTCGATTAGTCCGCCGATATTGACGGGGCACGTCCATAATTTGACGGCTAGTAGACATGCACGCACGCTACAAATAGATGACAACGGGGAAACAGAGGATGATGTCAGAACACTGTTAGGACAACCGACCATGTTAACATTACCTCCCGTCATGATTCAGAATATACACAGAGGCATAGGACGGCCTCCGATATTCCGCAACTGACAGAGAAGCGCATGTATAAGGCAGTGTTTCTATAAGATGCGGTCAGTTGAGTCAAATGACGTAAACCACGGCTAAAAATGGGACTATCGGTGTATGCGGTTGAGCGCAGCGGACAAGTATCGAGGATCGGACGATACCTTTATCACACCAAAATAATTTCAAGTGTTCCACGTAACTTTCCCATGACTCGATAGTTCTGCACGTTTCAAGAGTGCGATTTACCTGCAGAATGATCCAAACTAAGTGGATCGCATCGGACTCAACATTGTGCGGAGGCTTACGCTAACAAGCTTTCAACCGAGTCGAGTAAGTAAGCGTTAATCGATTACAATAGCCGGAACATAGTGGATCGGCTAAAGGAAGAAATGCGACCTAGACAAAGTACGTCTCCATCCTAACGAAGGCAGCCGTGCTTCGGCGATGTACAATAAGCACTCGTAAATCCAACGCGATTAAAACGCTTGTCAATGCGATTACTATCACGCTAGTGCGAGCTACACTGTTTGAACCACTCTGGAGACAAAACAATACCAGACAAACCTCTTTGACAACCTTAAAATGACATCGAGTCACGAAAGAGTAATACCCGGACATTGTATGGTGGAAACTATACAGTTTAATCGCATAGCCCCTAAAGAAACAATTTTTGACGATCAAATCACGCATTGAAGATGATAACGGACTGTCTGGCGTTACGCCCGAGGTGGCCAAATCATGGATTGACAAAGACGTAGCTCATGTTCGCCCAGAGATGGCAGCCTCGAGAAACAATGTGACTGAATATTTTAGGGAAGATAGCGGCTAATTTCATAAAGTAGAATGAATACTACTGTTGGACATACAAACAGTGAAAATCGTAAGGAGACTGTTTCACAGACACTGCTTTCCACTTATCTGTTTTTCTGTAAACTGTAGGCAAATTAATCCTGATCATTTGAGTTTGGAACAAATAGGTTTATGGGGTTCGTTCCCCAACTCTTTATATTTAGGTTGAGGCTACTTCCACAGTAGCACAGCAGTTGGGCACTAGTACGGACCAGTAATGTATAGTTGTCAATGACATTAAGACTGCCAGGACCCTTGCGCTACATCGTTGTTGAACTAACTCACGTTTGAGTGACCAGCGGGTAAGTTGTGTATACAGTAGTCCTCCCTAGACAGCATACTGATGAGATCGACCAAAAATGGTCCTGAGGAGGATAACCCAGACTACGCACCGATAGTACACACGGCACGGCAAGGGTATAAGCTTTTGTTTTGAAAAAGTTCGTTGATTATTTGTACAATGTACCTCTCTTTGAATGTCATGCGATTAATAATGCATTTCAAACACTGTTTCTAAAAAGTTAATATTGCTGTTGTTACAAAATCCTTTCGTATTGCATTGTCTGATAGAGAATCAAGATGGTTCGCTGGAACATTTTCACCTGTCTCATGCTCCCTATACAAAGATTGCCCACGCTTTTTCAGGCAAAAAGCACGCACTGCATTGCATGAATAAAATGAAGTTGGAACAGCTCGTGCTAGTAGGTTACGCCCAATTTGATAAGATAGAGGCCGAGTGTTGTCCACAATCCACCAATGACCTACAGTTTGAAATGTTACGGTGCGATGTCTGTTCAAGCAAAACCGATGAGACAATGACACTAGTGGTGTAGTACAACACGATCTGACTGTAGAATTATCAGGCCAGCTGTAATAATCACCGTGGCCTCTCTGGAAAGAAATTAGAGCCAGAACTGTGGCTCGTGGTCGTACTTGGGGGTCATCTCTCGGGTCAAATTTTCGCAAACGTTCCACAAAACCAAACGGAAGTTATCTCCGTAGAAGAATGATCCTCTTCGAGGGGACTCTCTAGAGAGACCATTGCGGAAGTAGTATGAATCAAACAGTCGCAATTTGACAACGTGACTCCTATCTAACTCAAAGCCACTGGACTAGGTCAATTTAAACCAAACAAACAGCTGGACTCGGAATGTTTCTTTTAATTAGCTGATCATTAGGTTCTACGCAAAGTGCAATCACGCACCTACAGTATGTCTAAAAAGGCTAATAGGGTTGACTTCCTTTTAACAAAGAGGTTTTAGAATGTTTTTACCAAGGATAATAAAAGTCGGTATGTCAGAAGGTCTACCAAAAATCTTCTCCCTCACCATGTAACACACCAAAGCGATCAGACCTTACACTAACCTCAGTGATAACAAGGATGATCTCGTCCAATGGTTTCACGACAGTCAATAGATGCTGTGCGGATTCCTCGAGACAGTCCTTCAGCCAGCCCGAGTGAGATGTTCCAGGTTCATTTCCACTAATCGCAGATCCTAGCGCTGCCAGAATAATGTTTGGTAATTCAGTTCTCACGTACACAGAAGCACGATGGCAGTCTATCAGAAGATAGATGAGTAGGTCCAAGTTGGGTGGAGATGCACTGTCCAGATCCGTGGCTTCCTACATATGAACAATCGACGAAGTGGATTATAAGTATCACCAAAAGTGCAATTTATCAAGGAACGTCGGTCGAAGTGAAGTAAAACAAACGATATGGATTTGCTCAGAAAGAAAAAATGGCGTGAGACATCATTCACAGATACTCATCTGGAAAATTATTACCGTGACATAACTTCATCTAATGTGTATAATAAAAAATGGGCTTTGAGCTACAAAGTTTGAAGTACTAAGTAGTAATCAGGATAAGAAAAACTTCCGTAATTGTGAACACGAACGACGCTATACCCTCCTGATACTAAAGCATGATATTAGATTCAAAATCGACCATAGCAATAAACACCAACACTAATTTTGTTTTTGCTTTCCAAGCTGCCATCAACACGCAGTGGTAATGGTGTTTTCAGACCAGAGTCGTACCGAGGGTACAGTGGTCTGGGTTATCGTTGATCCTGAGGGTGATCCACAAAATGACAAATCGAGATGCACGAAATAAATAAGAAGTCATGAGGAGTTAACAATCTCACGGATGCAGGCCCACCACTGACTGACACGGCTATGTCTGACAGTTTCCAACCGGTGAGGTGGGTGACTGTATTCTCCAAACTGACAGGCGGTACATATCAACCTTGCTCAGTGGGACGGTGAAAGCTTTCAACTCATGATGGAGCCATCAATCAGCTACTATGCAAGCACTGAGCTCCGAAGATAGGCTACCTAGCGAATGGAGTCTGTGCATTTTCATTACCACGATTGCGGAAATTTCCGAACAGTGCTGTCAGCATAAGAGTTGGTTAACAGCAACCAAAGTGAACAAGGCTAGAGCACCAGATAATCTACAATCTGTAGCACTTTGCACGCATGCAGTGGAAGCACTACATAAACATGATTCTTGGTGTGGTTGCGAGATAGGTCAGTGTAAGATACTGACAAGCATGTTCAGTTTCATATATAGGTTGTCGGTCTGAGAAAGTGTTTGAAAGCTCAATCACTGTTTGCGAACGACAAACGCTTGGGCTGGTTTCCTAAAACACCACTGGCTTCGTGTTTGGGACTCCACAGACGATGTGATTGTAGACACTGTGAGGAATAACAAGAAACGGCAGCAAATATTGCTCTGATTTTGAAACCTTGCGTTCCTTTGAATTACGCTTTAAAATTTCGTTGCCCTTCCATTTTTTGTTGAGCATATACCTTTAAAGTTGCACCGAGTGCGGCACAAACATATGTTACGGTTTTAGGGTGAAACAAAGTTTTTTGTAAGCAAAAACAAAATAGAAGAAACATAAAAGAGAGTAAGAGTTTCTAGGGAGACAGGCTCGCCAAAGACTTCAGCATATTTTCACGTTTGACAGCGTCTTCAAAGGCGGCACCTAATGACCTTGCTCAACGAGACGATCAAAACTTGCATAGGCCTTGATCGGGTCATCACCTGGCCGCTTTGCGATTGTATCTGACAGTAACCGCAGTGAAAGGTGGACGATGTGGTAGTCACTTCGTCAACATACGTAATACATGGTCCAAACAGTGCAGACTGTGCCGCTTCGGTATCTTGATTATCGGCTGGGAAATTAGAGATTTTCCAAACGTACGCCGACCGATTGTTGCGCCTCGCACGCTCAGCCCGCTTGACAATTGACGGAAGTGAAAAAAAAGTGCTGAATATCGACAGTTGATATTTAAATTCAGTGTGAATCAGCCAGGCATATGATCCGAAAAGCAAGGCTGAGTCCACATGTGCGTTGTAAACCTACCCTTTATTAGGCAACTGGATATCCTTGAGAAGCCATAACCGCCTGAGTTCTCTACACATACACCACATCAGAAGAACTACAAACCGATGAGATAGAGCGTAAGAATATCAACAGTCTCAAGCGGCCCGATTGTAATAAACAGCCAATACCAGAATCAACGCAATCTGTAGGGGGCGCAAAGTGCAGCCTATACACGTCGGCCACATCACTTGAATGGTTTGACGTAAAGTCCGTGGTGCCTGCAGACGAACTAATGCATAATAAATACAGGCTAGCTTACTGCCTGTCAGAAGCTGCACCCCGAATGCTCCTTCCAGGCTACCAACTGTTATGTCGCCGTCCAGATACAAACTACACTAACCCAAGCCGTTAATGCAGTAGTGAGGAGGGAAAGTGTTTCAGGAAATGCAAAAACCATATTGTAATATTTACAAGCGGTTTAGTCGTTCATCAATGCACAGACTATTCAATACAAGTGAAATAAGATTCCAGTCCTGAGGTACGGGATAAACAGACGAGGCGAGGAGTTGATTTTGAGGTGTGCACACAATCTATTATGTTGAACAGGAGGAGAGAGATGGGACAACATTGTCGAATATCGCTTGATGCAAACAATGCATGGAACGGTTGCCCACAAATGCGCATTACATTCAGAGCGAGCACACGATGATCTTATTGAACTGGCGAGCTTCGTCGGGGCTTCTCTGCAATGAAGGAAGCGCCACAGAACATGTCTGACAACCGAATGAAAATCCCAGAAATACGACAGTTGCTGGTCAGGGGAAGGAATACACACACCCGTGTCTATCGCGTGAGGACACTATGACTGCCACACTCGCAAACGGGTCGGAAACCTATGTTATTTTTGTGCCTCACCAATAAGCATGTTGGATGCGCTAGGGACAACACTAACGCCTTTGTCATTGTCATATGATGTTCTAAAATCTTTCCTTGCCTGTTAGCAAGTGCCGGTCACGAGACACCTCTTTAGCTTCCCACATGAAACAAAGAACTGTGACCAGTTCAAACAGTTCCTCATCATCTTTGAGGAGTTGAGAAAAAGTCTACACCTGGAGTTTCGTGACGTTTTACCAAATTAGCGTTCAAAGTAATTCCGGTTTCCGATGCAGAATCGTCGGAAATATCGTAACCAGGTTGACACAACGAGCTAAAGTCTGGTGCCTATCTATCATATTGCCGCAACAAACTGTTGACTCGTGGGGCACCTTTGTTACATATAATTTCATTAACACCGTATCAATCCCGAATCAAAGAAAACAGCACGCGGGTATTCCGTGATAAAAATCCCTTTCCATTCCCTTAGCCTATTCGGCCAAATAAGTTTCATGGGTCTTAAGCAGACTTTTTGTGGATGTGTGTTTTGGTTTACGGCGGTGTCTGTTGTATTCGGAGTCAAGAGAGACTGATCCAGGCTTATTCATAAACTGTGTTGATTCGACAGTTCAATCTTTTTTTATATAGCTGAAGTGTTTCTTTGGAACGCACCTTTTCGCAAAAAGTTCGTATTGCGGTTGACATTTCTGTCCTACGTTAGTTTTAATCACAACAATACTGTGATCTGGTCAGCTGGTATAGTTTGATCGCTCGATTTCTAACTGATCAGGTTAAACATGTGAGCATCTGACATTCGGAGAAAGGGAATATGAACAACGTCCCGATATGAATCGATGTGGTTGCTCCAAAGTGAACGACAGACTAACGGAGTGGTACACCGACAACTGACGGTAATGTGGTCACAATGTCTATTGCTGAGTTGCACAGGGCGGTTTCTGTGTGTTGGATTAGGCGACTCGATGGGTAAAGTTATAGATGACTGCCATTGTCAGTGCGACGCGTCCAGACACCGGACATGCCACTTAGTTGCTTCCACTTGGAATAAGACGACCGAGTTGCATGTTCATTTCGGAACGGATAAACTCTATCGACTCTTGAGCATTTTGATCTCGTCTCACATACTTCGTTGGCTTGGCCATACCACCGCTTGCCACAGTGTGCCTTATTTGCGAGTGACAGATTGTGCTGGACGTTGTAGCCTGGCGGTCAGCGCATGTCTTAGGTTCGAGGTATGAAGGTACTCACTACGAAGCTTGGATCAGTAGGGCGCGCCCGGTTAGAGTCTAAAGGACACTGAACACTCGGTTGAAGACGCTGTCTGATATAACGAAGAATAAAAGTCGATGGCGCTTGTGTTACCAGTCTTTATGTGTATTATTGTAACCTTTTTCTCTGTTATTCTTCTGCACTTTTTTCTCCTTCATCTTACGCATTGCTTCCCCCCCCACACACACTATGACACGTTTGTTAATCCTTGTGGCTTTTTACGTGTTAAATATACATTACTTCAACAGCAAGCACAAAGATGTCCGACGATATCTCAACGGTTAGCTGTATGGATATACACAGATATAGCAAACGTCTTCCTGGTCTGAGTCGAAAGCTTTTGACCGAAACACTATGACTGAAAGCGTACAAGCGACCATTCACTAGGATCCAAACGAACAAGCTTTATCTTGCCTCCGAGCTCAACGTGATCCCCATGTCAGCTTGACAGCGAAATACGGCTTCATCGTCACCAAAGGCTTCGAGAAAGAACCGGCGATCCATAGTACCGTCCAAGGTCAAACTCAGGTTAGTGACAGCACTACGAACGTGAATGCACGTCAGACAGCTAGCAGGTCCAGTTCCGAACTCGAGAGTGATCATCAAAGAAGCTTTCTGAGCTATCCGACGGAGTGTATAGAAACTGGAAGCGTCATTGCTTATCGGTCGCCTTGGTTCCAGTAAACAGGCGCTAGAAGCCCAGGAGAATAGTAAACACGAACGGCCTGACCTGCGGAAACAACTATATATATCGGATAAATCGAGAAAAAGTATTGGCTTAATGTATTCCACCTGGATCCACTGGCTTCACGATCTGACCTACAGTGCAGCATGATATATACTTTTCTTAGGAAACCTTACTCAACCATCTAAGAGTCCGGCTCACTCTGTAGATAATGGATGGCCCGACTCCGGGAAATAATTGGCTATAGCTGGGTGCAGTGGATATACTTTAAGTCAGACCAGGTTTTGTAATGATAACTTGTTGACGATTTACACCCGGTCAATCAAAAGTACTGAAACACAAACGCGCAAAATTGAACAAGGCAACAGTGTGAGAACACCGCACACACCTTGCAAATTTTTGATGTCTGGAGTTGGGATTCGACGAACACCGCATAGCGACTGAGAAGTTGCAGCGTTAATTTCATAAACCGATGTCTGACACTTTGTAAAAATATACCATCTGCCCAGCAACGTTGCAACTGCGTCAACAGAACCTCCGTCACGCGAAGCAAGCAATCTGAAATGTAAAATTAAGCAAGAAAGCATCCAATCATGTGAATAGATAACTGGTAAAAACAAGGTTAGATGTTCAGCTTACAGTGCCTCAGGATGAGGGAGTTACGCAACAATGATTACGCTTCAGTTCATTTTCAGTGGTCCACATGGTTGCTTCGTGAGATTGTGGCCTCAGCTCATATATCAGTCATGGCAAGGATATGCACTAGTGATAAAATCTAGCAGGGGCGAAACTCGATTATGGTGTTTTTTTCGACAGGAAGGCTTCAATGTCCATCCGAATGTGACTCATCATCACAGGCAGCGATACATCAGTGGCTCTTACTAATGCCAACTGTCACACAACCACGAAAAAATTAGCAACCCTTAGCCAACAAAAAAGGGAAATGAAGAGACCCAATTGCCAAAAACAAATGTCCATAGTCTCAGATTCAATACCAAGGTGAACACACTTTAAAAACAAATAACCGAGTTATAAGTGAAAGTAAGTCGTCGTCAGCAAGACGGTCTTCCAGCGGTTTTTGTTATCCCGCATCACTGGGTGCATACAGAAAATGCCGCCAAACAACGCCAACATCCATTCAACTGAACTCGATAGACTACCATCCAATCCAAAATATCCAGCAACTGAATCTGTGATTCGCGATGGCCCCTGCCAGATGGACGAACCCGAGCTACAATGGTCAACCCCTTGGTAAAGGACTTTATTTCTTTAGACCGGATCATCATTTATTCACCGCGCACACTACGCCAGTCGGCCGCAGCAAACAGTGCCCGACATAATAAACGACTAGCTAGCACACTCAATACATAGCCTAATCACCTCAGCTTCTGCTTTGAACAAACGAACTCTAGCAACACTGACAACCAAAACAATCGGAAGCACACAACGATAACCAACTAAATGAAGATAACTCACGTCTCATGTTCTAAGTTTCTAGGTTTCGCAAACATAAACTGGCGCTGTTGTTACAGTCGCCCTACATACACGACTCATACACTCCAGACATCTCTACGTCACCAGAAGTGTGTTAGAATACCACCGCATTTTCGAGATGAGAACTTCGTATACCTCCGCCATTATTAATGCAACTTTCTAGGTATGAATGCCGACCAACAACCCCCATGACTGTACTATCCAGCACTAAATCTACGTATTGACAGTGGTCTTACAGAGCCACCTTGCACGATGAGACCGTAAGGCACATTCCGAAATGTTTAGCAGAGCGTAAAATGGCTTCCAGCATCGTCCCCATCGCTTGAAAATGGCCAAACAATAGCACCTTGTCGTCAGCACAATTAAAATCAGTCAGTCCTCCACGGGGTGGGGGGTTCACGTCAGCATCTTGTGAGTGCCACAAACAGTTCTTCACTAGTTTGTCTATGACGAAATTAAACAAAAATGGTGGAAGTGGACAACCCTGACGTACGCCACTCTCGATGTTGAAATTGTCAGATAGTTCGGCGCAAACCCTAATCAGAGCTGAAGTAGGAGAATAAACCGTCGACAGTATGTCCACAACTTGTTTGGCGCACCCCTGTGTTTAAGTGACTTTAAGTGCGTAGACCAATCCACTGAATCGAACGCACATTTACAGTGGGAAATACGACAATCGTTGCCCGGCAGTATACATGACACTGCTCCGGAATTTGGCGAAAAGCAACAATTCGATCAATACATCTTCCCCCAGGATGAAACCTTGTCTGTTCTTCCCTAATGTCTGCTTCCGAGCTGCAGTGAATCAACGCAGTATAATGGATGTCAGAACCCTAGTGGTGGCTGGGGTCAAGCTAATCCTCCTATGGTTTCCCCAAGATCCCCGAACTCCTTCCTTGAAATGGGAACTATTATCGAGTGGCCCTAGCATGGACAGACGGTCTGCGTCGTCCACACAATTGGAAACAATTGAGTCAAGGCCTATACTAACGTCTCCCTACTTTATTTGTAAAATGCCGGCGCGAGATCACCTGGACCAGCAGAAAAATGGCAGTAGAAACAGGACAATGACAGTCTTCTGCAAATGTGAAGAGCGTTTAGAACTGTACTGTCATATGTGAAACATTAATAAATCGACGAAAATCAGGTTTCTCTCCTTCGACGATGCAATGAACTTGATGCAAATGGGTAAACGGAGATAAGTGCTGCACAGTACGTTATTCACATACAAGCCTGTTAATACGCTGGAAGAGAACACAGGCAAACTATGCTTGGGGATTCTTAGAGCCTCGAACCAACTAAATAACATTTCTTGAAATATCGCACCTTATGACCCAAGCCTGAGCCCAAATACAACAGCGGCTATAACGTCGACCTACTAGTCGAGATTTCCTGGATTCGATGAATCATTGGTTAGCCATTATCCAGGCTTGGGAAGTTTGACAACATTCGAGTTCGCTTGGCGACAAATTATAGATGGTGTGACGTTGACTATGTTTCTCGTTTGTTTTTCAATTTCTCGGTCCGAAACGCTTGTGCATATTATTATCGTTTATATCTACGTAGGATGCCTCATCAATTTACGATAGTTGTGCAGTCATCACAGTGAACCGCAGGAAAGGACATACGATAGATTAAGATAATAGGAACAAGTTTGATAAATCACGAGTGGATATTTACTGGAAGGTAAAGTTGCCTTGTCCATTGTGCCGTATCAATATCGATCAAGTTTTATAAGGTCAAAACACTGTTGTGTTCCCAACGGGTGTTGGGATATAATACTGTATCCATGAGACAGGTAAGATGGACAAAATATATAAGCTAAGGAATGAGCTGTGGACCGAGCCGAGGTACCTATGAAATCGATCATCGACCGTGTATGAGCATCAACTAGGAGTGATTAAAATCGTTTTTGCTAGACGTCAGTATTCCGCTGGTTCCAACGAAAATGATCCACTTCAGGTCAAAAACCACACAAAGCAAGGTTACATCAAGTTAGAATCAGACTATTTCAAAATGAACAACACCCACATTCGATCATAGTCCTTGTATTCAGATAACCCTTTCGACCAGCCCACTTCGCAAGTAAGCACTAGACTCGAGTTTTGTTCGTATTAGAACTCATTAGTTAATGCATATCCTTGTCCCAACCGGAATTCACACTTCGACCCTCGTGGATGTGAGACTAGCAAGTTAATCACAACACCAGTGAGCTTACACTAAGCGTGACCGACCAATCATATCTAAATGCTCAATCGCAGCATTGTGTGAATAATGTTCAGATTGTCAGATCGTCTCGACAGGAGACAGTAACTATACTGTTAACTTCAATCGACAACCCTGCGATCATGAACTTCTCAGCTGAGACCACGGACTGCATTCAACCAACTGAGCAGTGTTCAATTTGAAATAATCAAAAATCCCTGAAATTCGGCGCAAACTAAGAATAGGACGATGCGTTCCTTTCGCTTTGAACTCATCAATACGGACATCAGCCAATTAGAGATAGAGCGCGGTCGAATCGACTGGAAAAGAGATATCGGTCGTGCTTTTGCAACCACAGTCAACTAAATGCAGAGGGATAGGAACTTAAAAACGTTTATTCTAAGGTCATCAGGTTCGGGGGTCGAAAAACACTATATGATGACCAGTCATCCAATAAACATTGATCATTGAGGCACCTACAGATGAAATGTGACCCCAACTACAGAATAGAGACATAATTAAGGTCCATCATACGCCAACTCTTCGGCTAGAAAGACCATAGGACCTTTCTGAGAGTGCAAGTTATGGAAATCTTGCAGGATTACACTACTAGTTCACGTGACTTGGCAGAACCCGAATGTATAACGCTACAGAATACTTGTAAGGTTTCACGGGTCCCTATGTGTATGATAGACATCCAACAAACTAACACAGTGAGCATAGTAAGGCATTACGCAATCACATGATGTGATGGAGGTCTCTGGTATCATACCTTGTTTACTAGAGCCAACGGAAGTCAGACCACCTTGAATCGCCTGTTCGAGGGAACCCGCAATGTCCTGGAAACTGTCAAGGGTAAAAAGCAAGTGATATACAGTCTGTCGGATTTGGAGTGATAAGTGAAGAGTAGTGACGACTGACCAAAGTGGAGGTGTAACAATAAACCAGTTGTGATAGCGTCACGGTCTGATTAACAGACGAGGGGACTTCAGACCGGTCGATACACACTATGTTCCAGGAGCTGTGAAAAATAACATCAACTGGCACCACAAGCCCAAGTACAAAGAGGCTGATATGCGAACTGTAATTTAAAATGATGACAGGCGACGGTTAAAAAGACATCCGTGTGCTGAGAATATCATACCTCGTAAATTCAACGGGTGAACAGTAGAGTAGCTTGTGTTACGTAATGAACAGAGCAACAGTCACATGCAAGCGTAGGTGCAGAGCGAACGCAAGGACAGGAATCCACGAACGCATCGACTGTCATGACTAAGTAGGGCACGTGATTAGTAAAACGATACGGTGAATGATACACGCACGTACAGATGTGAAAATGTAAACAGTGGGCCAATAATGTAAAATCGTACGCCGAGGACTGAACAAGATCGATTAATGATGAGAACATTCTGTGTTAAAAAAGGAACTTTCGACGGTCATGCATAATCCGCCTGCTAGATAAACAGAGCATAGGAGTAGCTTAAAATAGATGGCGGATTTTGGTTAATGTAAACTGAACATTGCTCACAAATGATCGTAGCTGTTGCACTCTCAAACTTCCCAGTCGAGTCCTCGCGAAATGAAGCACTGTAACCATATTGGGGTTAACAAGAGAGTTACTGTATTTCCTCTCCAGGTGATCAGGCAATCTCAGCATTACTCACAAATGAATGCGGCTGACCGCAGGCATGGCAGTTCGGCTTAGCCTAATGTGAGGTCATTGACAGCGATAAACACGGTTACCGCACAGAGGCGTGACCGGAGTTCAAATTCCGGCCGTGGAAAGGATAGGCATTATTGAAAAGTTCTGACAAAAGCGAAACTCGAGTATAAAGTTGCTTTTCACAAGAGGCTAATTGGAAGGTCTATATGAATAAGATAACAACGATAAATTGTGAGTGAACTTCAAGTCACAGACAAAAGGGTATGAGATAGGTCCACAACTGTAAACAAAGGCAGAAGTCCAACCCATGATGGTGGAAAGGCCTCAAAATAAGGAAATTAATCATATAGGAACAAATAGAAACACCTAGCAGGGGACGGAGTAGGTGTCTAACAACCAGAATGTAAACACAAAACAGTTTTCCTAGCTGGTACGCTTTCTTTCGTTCATGGGCTGAAATCAATCAACCATGTTGTAGTTGGCCTGCAAACAAACAAGTATTAACCACGACCAGAGAACGGGTTGAGGAGGAGTTTTGTAGTTGGTCCCAATGACCATCAACAAAGTGGTGGACAGCCGTATCGATATAGTTAGGCCCGCGCACGTTAGAGAATCGAACCCATGACCCGTGAATACAATCTGCCGCTTATTCACGGGTCGTGAGGTGGGGTCTCCGATGTACGTGGTGCCCATGAAACCCAACTAGGTCCAGACGGCTGTCTACGACTTCGCTGGTGCTCACTGGGACCAACTGTTTGTAAAAACACACTGTTTATATTCAAATAATTGGCTGTTCCACTGCCAATTGTCCCACAAGTGGTTGCTCGCAGGATACCTCTTTTAGAAAGAAATAAACGAGAAAAACTAATGATTATAACCTAATAATGATTATAACTTACCACTTGCATAAGCTTAAAATAAAATTGTTGTTGCTATACGCAGTTTGTATAAAATTTGCTAGTTTTACGTTGGCGACTGATGAGAGTAAATCGAAATGTTAACATCTCGCGATATATGTCTTCTCTCTGTTTTGATTAAAATAAGGAATTGAAGAACCGAACAATGATCAGGAATAACCTCAACGAGTGTGCCATTAAGTGGGTTCTCAACGAATGAGAAAATGTAAAAGTTAAACAGGAGAAAAATGTACGCAAAACTGAAAACCTAAGCAGACGTAAACGGTGGCAGATGGATAGAAAAGGACACTAACAACTGTACACGCAAAAATTGCTTATATAGTGTGATGAACAGTGCCTAGAGTGACCTCAGAATGAGGGCGTTGCGATGACGCATCCTTGCTAAAAACGTCAACTGAATCGATAGAATAACTGGCACGTGCGTAGCGACCTGGGAAATCCGTTCGCGTACTATGAAAGAGTAACATCGAAACGCGACGCAAGAATGAGTTCTCAGTTGACATTGCAACACATTCTCTTAAAGCAAAGCACATACATCAATCAATGTCGCTAAAATGAAATCATCACAGTTGCGGAGAATATGATAGACGCAGTGTGCAAAATAACTGTCAGGTCATCTTTTGCAACTTAACTTAGTCAATCCGAGGAATAAGAAGTTCGTTTCTTTTTCTTCAGAAACATACGAGAACACGACGTTCAATATGTTTCATGACTACAGTCAAATCAAACATGCAGTAATCATGCGATACAAAAGCGGGTGCAAAACAAATATGGGGTTACTTAATATTACTTACGTTCAAGTTACTTAGCAGAACTTTTTTTGATTCAGGGAGCAAAGTTCACTAAGTAGACGAAGAAATACGTTCGTTCTTATGTTCTTCTGAAAGCAGTATTGCAGGTTTACGTACAGTGAGCGGAGTAGCTAATCAATGGCGTATCATAACTAACATGCCTCAAGTTGATACGCGTATCTTAACTCATTGGCGGTAACGTATACAACACTGATTGAAGTGGGTAGAACACCATGTTACAAGAGAGGTGGGGTGATCGTTGGAATGATGTTACTCTCAGTGACGAAAAGAAATTTAATTTGGAATACCCCAACGACTGATTATTTTATTGGCACGACCACGGAAAAGAGAAAAACAAAATGCACTTCATGGAGATATAACAACTCGTTGGTCGTTTGAGAAGGACTTTTCTCTAAAGACACAAAGGAATGCAGATGTCCGAATTGTCCATCGGCGTACTCGGGACATACCTTTTACTTTTTACTGTTTGGATGCACGACGAAAATTCTACACCGCAAAAGTTTACTGTCTACATTCATGGTTTTCAGAACAAAATATCAGGCTTTTGATTGGTCAGCATAAAGCCTTAACCTGAACTCTATGGTAAACCTACGAGGCATTGTCATGGGGAAATGACACCAATATGAGCGGAGGAGCTGAAAAACGTGCGCTTGAAAGAATACCGGAGCATTTAGAATTTTGTTGATCAGTATGCAAAGAAGGTCTGCTTCGTCGTGAAAGAGAAACAGGGAATATACATATAATTAACGCTCATGAATTTCGTCTCACAATGGTACTTCCAAACGAATGTTCATGTTGGTCATGTGCATGATTAACACAGAATCACAGATCACAGAATCCAATAACAAAAGAATATGGCTGATCGTAAGCAAATGACCAATCAGAAGGCGATAAAGTAATGACATACAAAAACCGTCAATAAGCCAGCAGGAAGCGAGGGATGTCTCATTTGTCAGAACAATACGGTTAATCCTAGAGTCTTCGAAAACGGGCTTGGTCTCAACAGTTATGTTGGGCGTTCTCTTTCAGAAGGAGTAGAAAACCTTTCCATTTAAAAGGAAGTTTATTATAATTTTCTCATTGTGGGCTGAGTATGACGGAAAAATGATTTTCAACAAATAATTAGTTAAAATCAGCTTTCCCAGTTTGAACTTAAGCAAGTAACAAGTGGTCAGTGAAGCATATATTGTAACGGAGAACGTTCGCAAGGGTCTTTGATGCATTGATGGTCAAAGATGCCACCTCCATTTGTTTGGAAAAAAAATTCAGTCGAGAGAACAGTGTGAAGCTCGGATATGAGATAGATGTGCCTGAGGTATGCTGTAGCTTGTATGAAAATCAGAATACCAACAGAAAATCGGTATAGCCGTATGTTTTCGTATGCACACAACGCAGTTTGGTTACAGACAAAAATTTGGCCAATGTGGACCGATCGTGACACTAACTGCCTTGAGTTCATTCCACAGATAATGAGCATACTTTTGCGTTGATACCTTACCTACTGTGACCTTGGCCAACGACAGACAGGTATACGTGAGCGCTCAAATTCATATTATGTTACCTGTATCATGCAAAATGGACCTGTTAACTACATTATTCAGACGGATACTGAAACAATTTGGACGAGAACACATCACATGACAACTTACCGGATCTGGAAATAGACTGGCAGGCTCCATTTACTGAAAAATTGCTGGTAAGCCGGATGATTCCGGAAGGCTTGAAGCTGTTTGTTAGATTGGATTCTAGTTTCCAGTGTGTTCACAAACGATCGACTTTCGGTGTACAACTGCAACGAACAACACGTCAAGAGTGAGCTTATGAGGAAGCCAATAAATTCAAGTCAACTCAGTAATACGTTTTATGTACCCCGAAAAGTGACGTTTCAATTCTGTGCATATTAATATGTTAAACAAATGGAGGACAATTAACTAAGTATGCTTGAGTTACAACACAATAATGACGACAACAGCAACAATAATAAGCCCCATATTAGTAAACGCACACAATCAAGAAAGGATTATTGAACCAGTTTTGTGGTTAATTCAAGAATAATAAGGTTGGATCTATGCAGAAGTCGAACAACGGGAGATGAATAAGATCGGTTGCGTGCAACCATCTGCTTGAGCAGGGGATCCAGTGGAAGATATAGAAACACAATTAGAGAGATCGGAATGAAAGGGATGGATTATGCCAAACAAAACTTTGCAGCAAACTTTTAGCACATTGTGAAACGTGGGAAAATGAATGAAACTAACGGACCGTTTGCATGTATTGACACTATAACATGAGATAAATTTCACGGATCTAGCAAAAAATGTAGTCTTTCATAAACAAACGAAGGAGAAGAACCAACAACAATACATTCACCGGGCGGGCACACAAGAAGTGATAAAGCGACTAACTGAATGATGTTGAATGGGGAGATATTAAACACCGGACTCAAAAAGAGAGCTTTCTGACTTTGATGGAAACATCGGTAACATGAAATGATCAAATAATGTTATTACCTAAATTTACCTTTAGATATAAAACAGAATGAAGTGAATGTAGGGGGTCATTGGAAACATAGAGAGGTGGGCACGGAGCAAGAATTCTCTCACACTGACTTCTTCTTATAAACGGAACCAATAGACTAACACGTTCGGATGCTCTGAGAGACAAGTTGGTAGTTCGAATAAACTGCTCGCCAGTGTGGGAGAAGGAAATCTAGTTAGGTGTTTGGGGCGCAACACCACACCGTCTGCACATTTGATTGCAAAAATGCGATTATAAATTGGCATGGTTGCAATGTAAAGTGGAAATAAAAACGGGTAGAGCACTTCATTCTGTAGAATACCAGAGCCAGTGGTAATTTGCGATGGGACATGCCCACCAAATTGGGTAAATCAGCTTCGATTCGTACAGTAATCACATCAAAGATCAACAACCAAGGTTTGAATGCTAGATTTTTTCAAAATCGGAAGTGATGTCTCTCTGTCAACGCTTCCAAACACATTGTTATGGTCTGAGGAACAAGTGAACATTTCGAGATATTCCATCAAGTGATGGCAAACAGACAAACGAAGACAATCGAGAGTTGAGTGTTAGCGAAAGTAGGCTAAATGATAGGAAGACACGATGTTCACATGAGTCTCCGTTCGAGCGAAAATTATTTTTTCGGAAACTCACAGCATCACAGATGTGTACGAAGTGAACAGAAATATCGTCGTTCCACTTTTAAGGAATAATGTGATGCGTGCCATGCTCTAACAGTCAATAAGTTTGTATTGCATGAAGCACAGAGTGAGTGATTTACTCAGAGATAAGCAAAAAAATTCCGCACGATCGATGACAAGCCTTCAGGTGTGTTTACTTTGCTGGATTTCAACCAGAAATTTTTTTTTAAACAGCTGAGCTGTGCATGGGAACTGACGAAACAGCGGAGAAAGAAAGCTTCGTGGGAACCGAGAAGAAATTGTTCGTTGTTCATCTGAAACTGGGATTGAGATCCTCGACATCGGTAACAGATTCGTTAGCAGGTGAGTTCAATCCACTCGTCATATTCACGGTTTATCAGACCCTGAGATGGCTTTTGTCACCCAGTAATGTGAACATACATGCTGAATTCAAACGATTTAATTCACATTTGATAGACCGCAATGCATTCAATGGATTAATGATCTGCCGTCCCAAACACGTTTTCTTACTTCCAACAAAGTCTCTTGAGGCAAGGAGTGGAGAATTCATCCGGATGAATGAAGACTGTTTCCAAAAAACAACAAATATCGAAGCAGAAATAGAGGTAGCTAGTCAGCAGACCAGAATAGACAGACGAGTCATCGTGAACAAACAAGCTCAAATCGAATGAAGATATCATTTCCATAAGTCTCTGAGTCTGTAACCTCCACAAAGAACGAAAAGCTAGTGAGACGGGGTCACTAAGTGGGGTGAGTAAAACCTGTGCTGAAAGGTGCGTCCAGACGTCTAGGAAAGGTCACAGTGTTCTGCAGGTTAAGGGTGCCATGAAAGGTGAAATCGAGTCGGTTAAAACCACAACACACAATACTTCAAAGTAGCCAACGAAGTTGTCGATCTCAATGGTAAGACAGCTGGGAGATAAATATTACATACTACAATCGAATGGAGCTACTTAACAACCTGAGCTTGCATTCAACAAGTAAGCAGCTTGCGTAAACACTCAGACAGGAAAGAAGAAATTGAACGGACCTGTATCATAAGTCGTTGATGTAGGTAGTAACACCATCAAATACAGGACGGTCCGCATGATAGTTGCAGACATCTCGATTTTTGAATACTCCATCTTCGGTGACCTAATATAGTGTATTGTTTCCTGTGACAACCTAAATGTGAACCCAAGTTAGCCTTTTCACTGTTTGTTATAAACCGCGTATTCAACGAAAACTAGTGGCGCGCGAATAGACGAATCGGAATGTGTAGATATATAAAAATCCAGAAGACCTCGACTACTCAATAATGCATTTATTCTTAAACTAAAGGCAACGTAGCAGACCACCGTCTGCGTGCATGCAGATCTTAACCGAGTTTGAAGAATCTCATCTTGCTTGATGCAATAAACAGAAATCGGCTAATCAGAAGACAACGGAGAATCATCCAACAAAACTGAGTTTTCGCACGTTATGGTGCGAGAAGATAAAATTTAAAGTGATAAAATAGTACTCCACAATTAGACGAATGCAAACGTGAGTGTTCGTCATGGGAAAAGTGTTATATGATGTCTCTGTTAATGGCGGCATACGGAAACGTCATTGTAACTGATTGTGCCTGTTGCCCGCAACAACAGCAGACAACCAGCACTCGCATCCGTTGGATACGTTCGCATTCCGGATTCAGACACTCCGACAGTTCAGTTGTACGATGCCGAAATCATCAGCCTCTTGCTTAGATGTTGGACCGACTAGAACAGACGCTGGTTTAATCCTATACAGATGAACTCTTGGGCCACGTGTCACGGATGAACGCCATCTCAAAGTCTATTTTCCCTGAAAACTGTCTAGTGTTCGAGATATATCCGAAAAATACTTCGTTCTCAAAATTGATCGTTTCGCGCCATAACTTGCGGAAACTCAATTTTGGCGCACGCTTCTGAATGGTTCATTTCACTCTTATTACACTAATTGAGGTAGGATTCTTCAAGGTCAATGGAAGTCTAAATATAAACAGACGCTGGTCTGTTGTGTTACCTCTAGTTTGGGAGTAGATACATTCTCGGCTGAAGGTCAGGGTTAACTTTATTCCTCTGGGGTTTTGGATATCGTTATGTTCCGTACTATCTTTGTGAGGCTCGTATATCGTACACTTGTGCGTTAACCACTTCTAATTTTTGGTTGACTACACGGGTCGTAACAAACTCAGTGCGGTGGAATAGTTCAACGGCGACCACTTCACACCCGAAGGCAGTCTTAGCTCGGTCCAGCGAAGCCCCCACCGCATTGCGCAATTCTGTTGTGGCGACCTGGTTAATCCTTGAAGCGGCCATTAGTAACAGCCATGTACAATCATAATTCTGATCAGTAAGCTGAAATAATGTTTTATCGCTTGATCTACATTGAACCTGATTTGAACGGCACAAGAAACGACTCTGATGAAAAGAGAACGACTGGGGATACTGTGGGCAAACTGGAAGAATAGTTAGTCATCAGGTGAATCTACACAGAGTGTAAGTACTGGGCACGCCGTAAACTGGCTGCACTCTGAATCCACAGTATAGTAAATTGAGAGACGCTGTGCAAGAGGCCACAGCTCAAAAGGCAAAATGAAAATGGATGAGATTTGTGTCGGTAAGCACGGGGAGTTGCCAAGAGTCTTCGGGTCGCACGAGACTAAACAAAACTCAAATTTTCAACACAATTGATCGCAAAACAACAAGCAAGTAAACAACGGAATCCAGGTACAAAGGAGGCACAATAATTCCTTGGGCTTGGAAGTGAAAAAGTCATTTGATGAGATATTGAACACCAGAACTATGTCACGCGCCCACTTCCGACTCATCATTGCAAGAGGAAGCCACCGCCGAATTAGGATACTAGATTTTCGGTCATCGACGACTCATTTCCACGTTCTTGTCGGAAAAACAAATTCGTGCTCTTTTCGAAGAAGGTGTGGATGCATTCACAACCCTTGCAAAACATTGGTTAAGGTCAAAACCAAAATAGAAGAGCACTAAATAGGGGACATTTTTAAATGTCGTGTGATAGAAGACTGGGCGACGCCGGTTTTGTTGTTCACTAGCCATTTGGGAATGTGCTCAGAGACAGGTGTCTCATACGTTCTCACCGTTCGGCCGATTTACTTGACTCCATAGGTACAAGTTAATTCATAAATAATGTTGAATGTGGCGAATGAGTTGCTTGGGTGTGCAAGACAGCCGATTCATCTGGTTAATCGGTCTTAATTTTGCAGCGCTGTACGCAGCTCTGAGGGTACCACTTTAGCGTACGTTAGATGAGGATGTTTACATCCTCACCCTTGTATGGCAGTGATGTATACACGGGTTCGCGAGACGCTGTTTCTGATATTGCCCGTTTCGATCTTTCTCTAGCGTATTTCGAGATGAAACGCGTGGGGTACCCGTTGTGCACCAGTGTTTGGTGAATAAAAGCCGACTCCTCCTCGATCGTCTCGGGTGAGCAAATTCTGCGAACCCTACTGAAGAGAGTTCGAACGAGACCGCGTTTGGGTGATATTGATGCAAAACTTTTGAAGTGAATATACTGCCCCGTTCAAGTGGGCTTCCTATGCACTCTTTTTGTGATGGACCCATCACCGTTTGCAGACATTTCCACATCTAAAAAGGATAGTTTGTTGTTTTCCTGGACTTCTGTGGTGAAGGCAAATTGTCCAAAAAAGCCATATTTATTCGCATGCTCCTAAAACAAACTATCATATTGATGAAACAGAACGTCTAAAGAACAAATCGCAGTTTTGTCGGCAAGGTATGCAGAAAGTGAAAAGTACGACGTCATTGGTGACAAGAAAAATCTCAAAAATGTAACAAAAATAGACCCATCACCTTTGTGTACAACGTGCGTAGTAAAGCTGGAAGCACGGAGGATGAGCAGAACGTTCCTTCGGTTCAGGAAAATGAGTGACAAGATGGTAATCGTGAAAATAAATATACTAATTCTACTCAACACGTTTTTCTTCGGAAGAGAAGTAAGCCACATGAAGTTTGCTTAGTTCAGTTTTTAGATTCAACTAATATACAAAAAACATTTGATACGACACATTATAATAAGGACCGACTCGACGAAATCAGACAGGTGGCTAAGTAAGCTCATACACTAAGCCACAACATCTACTCACTGACTTGTGTGATGCAATCTGGAGATTAGGGATAGAATTGTGTAAAATTCCAGTCTCCACCATGATGCCGTAAATCGAACATTGAAACATGACTAAGTAAATTACGACGGCAATAAAGAAGCCTATGCCAACTAAAACTTCAGGCTGGGAGCTTGACGGGCACGTAAACTGTGGTAAATTTCCACATTCTTTTAATGATTGAATATTTCATTGAGTTATCGTGAAAGTTCCGACACTCAAAAGAAGTCATGTCTAAATAAGTAAATTTAAATTAAGCACTACTTTTGGCTAATCGATTGAGATTAACAAGCTAAACACGATGCCCGAACTGTTTGACTTCATTCGTACTAAATTTGGTGCGGATTTCTTATAAGTACTACTATGTTCACATAACCTTTGCTGACGTGACACAAATACATTCATGTCACTTTCATAAAGTAGTGACTTTAGAGACTTAGTGTTCTAAGGCCACCTGGTTATCGAAAGCACTTTAACCTAAAGCAGTAACTAAGTCAAAGGAATGGGGGACAATTTGTTGGTGAAAGATCCGATGAATACGGTAGATGAGATAACGTTTTAATACCTAGCTGCAATCATGTTTTAAAGGTTAACTTTATAACTAGGTCTGGCAGTAGTGTAAAAATATCAGGCCTCTTCAATAAATCAACGTTAGTTACTGTGTAAGTAGTTTTTGGTGAACCACTCTCAACTCAGTGCTGTACGACATGTTCAGAATTACATCAAGTAACCGGAAGTTATAATGGATTAGTTCGACAGCAAACCACCAGTCGGTAACCACTGATCCTCTCAGGTGAGGGTCAAATTGTTATCTATTATCCAACAAAGTCTATTCTTCACCACAAGTAATATAGCATGGCATAAAGGTTGTTTATTTTGCAACAGCGGTGAAGAGCACAACTTCGGAAGCGTCTTCACCAGAATCTTCTTCAATTAATGTGATACCCAGTAATCACGGTTTATCCCCTTTCCTACTACCTAACTGAGTGAAACGCTAGGCTCTTGTGCTGCATCTACTAGGTTCTTTAGGGATTAATTTCAACCGGTTCTTCCAGACTAACTAGCTGAATATCACCCACCTTCGATCGAAGTTAACACATTAAAGTAGACTCTCCAGTCAGTTCTTTGGGAAAAGAAGCATTAGACCCGAATTTCGCTCTTGGTGAAACTTGTCAATAGTGCAGATGCTTGCCATGATCGGGATTAGAATTTCAATAACGCTTCTATAAGGAAAGCGTATTGATTACTGAGCTATTGATTTCGAATAGGGCATAACCGAATTATATCTAAAGGTTAAGCCACTTTTGTCTGTGAATGATGATCAGATTGCCCGGTCATCTCGAGATGCAACTATTGCCAGTTAACTCCGATCGATAATTCTGCAGTTAGGACTGTATGAGTTTATCAAACTTGCTAAGCAATATTTTAGATTACTGATGAGTAATCGAAGAATTGGTTAGTCTCAAGTTGAACACCACTCACATTTGATCGTAACATTAGCTTTCTTTCTAGCTTGTTTCCAAAAGAAGCACAAGGCTCGAGTTTTGCTTTTGTCTGGGCTCGCTGGCAGTACACGTCTTTGGAACAAGTGTTAACATAACCAATGGTTGTGCAACATGTTGATGAATATGACCAGTTTGTATTGTACACACCAAGGATCATTTTCCGCACGGGAATGGTCGAAGAAAAAAGTGGACAATCAATTACAACAGATCTGAGTAATCTGTACACGTTGTACAAAATTGAATAAGACAACTAGTTCATGAAGAATAAATAAGTATGGAATGCATAGAGGACTCATGACTTAAAACCTCCGCTATCGTAAAGTGTGTCTATCATCATATTTATATGATTATGACTATATTACGGCGTGAACATCTTTTGCATCAGAATTCGATGAGGCAAGTGTGTTGATTGGGGCGCCAAGGTGGTAGCCGGTCGAACGTTATTGGCTTGACCATTGTAAAGAATGAGGTGTCACTAACCGAAGATTTGTTCAGCATATCAAGCAAATCGCATACAGATAGCCTATCTCATTTTATTTTGCAGAAAAAATACATTATGTCACCACCTCCCAGAGTTGTACTGCTTCAACGCAACCCAGTATCTAGCGGAAGTTTGGGCCAGTTAGGCCAAACGAGTAGAAGAGATAGAAAGCTCTGATTATAAACATTCGACGTTCACGTGAGTTGGATAGACGGTCAACTATACAGCAACCGTGCCCACCTACCAGACCAAAGGACATCATTATCTTATAAACATTTTCAAGAGAACGACATGCTTGGGAGTGGATACCATGGGGTGGCGATACGATGGTCACGTCGACATTCTCCGTGATCAAGACGACGAAAACAGATAGGTTGAAGCTAGAACAACTTTGTCGACTATAGTAACACGGGATTCTCAGTGGAACGTGCACTTCGAGTGGCCACCCGAGAGAGAGAGAAAGGACGGAGATGACAACGACAGTGAATTAATACGAACACAGGCGTATTACCATAGGCTGACGGGGTGCACTAGCCAGTCGCGTCGAGTCACTGGTTTGCATCAGTTCGTGCCTAAATTCTCCAAAACCAACACATTCGTCGGAGTTCGCCAAAGAACCAACGAGACAACTGAGCGACTATCCATCACTTCAAACTGTTTGAATGTAGCACCTGAGATCAATCAGTTGATTGAAAAAAACTTGATTCGCTGTCATCTCACCGAGAACGAGTTTTAGATATGAAGGAAAGCAAATGGTACAATTCCGGTGACTCTACCACACCTTGTATACCAACTCCCCTACAGCCCAGGTCACATTAAATCAGCAGTTATCAAGTATGAATAACTAATCACACGATTGAGTGTTCGAATCCTGTTACAATGGCCAGTTCTGTTTAGGTGGTATCCAGACTACATGTGATAGCACATCACTGTAGTACGAAAGCTGGAAACTCACTTCTACTAGATTTCAGAAGTGGTCGGCCACACTCATGAAAATCCATGACCGGCGACATTGGAATAATGTTGCGGTTTGTCAGGATCGGGTATGGAAAAACGACGTAAGAAAAACCACCAACAGGTTGTAAGATGGTTTGCGACATCGTGTGTAAGATTGGGGCATGTGAAAAACAGATGAGTTATCCGCAAACAATTTCTGGGCGAATTGAACGCTTAGTAGTAATCTATGGAATGATACGGCAGATAATCAAGGTGACAGCATTGGGGAACATAAAGAATAGTTTCCAAAAGTTCCCAAAATTGAAAATGATGAAAACAGACAAACGTACTCTATAGAATCTGTCCGGATCGGCAGCCGCAAACATGTCAGGCAAATGCTCCAACAGTAACTGCACAGTTTCTGGCCAAAACCCATCCACGAGACAGTCGAATTCTGTTAGAGGATCGTAACTGTGGTTACACAGACAAGACGTAAGTGCACAATACGAAATACACTGTAAATTGACTGAAGGCAAGCAAGCAAAACCAATCAAATATGGAACAGCTAAAGAGTGAATTTTCTGTATGATGCTTTTCTGTCGGCAGTTTTAGTTGACCATTAATAGAAAGACGTAATCACAAAGAGAGTGGACCAAGATTGTGCATCTCGAGACATATCCAACAATACTGAATGGCGTGATGACAATACTGACAGAATTACTTACATCAATTAGAATAATAAGCATAAATCAGACGAACTAGTCTTCTGATCTGGCAGATTGAGATTGAAGGAAAGCTAGCCCATTAGTTCGGGAAAACGGTGCTAGTTCTGGTTTGCCGCCATTTACATGCGATAAAGGCTTTGATTGCAAACCCTGACTGTTCTGTTGTTTATGGTTGGGTGTTGTGGCGATCCATTCGTCCCCCACCTACAACTATGAACTATTGCACTCCTATAACTACTACACATCACCGGCCGTTTGAGGGTACAGTCTGGATCGTACGTTCTGCTACATTCAGGAGGATACAGAGATATAAAAAAATATGCCACCAATGACCCTTCTTTCAGCGTCCATCTCAACTCAGTTCGCCACTTCCAGCAAGTTCTCAACAAGTCCAAGAACAAACACAAGCTTCATGGCACTTTTAGTAGAGCACACAGTTCATTGTGTGGGTTTGAACAAACAGACGGGATTTGATTAAAGTGTGTTCAGAATGTCACATTACAGCGAAACGACGCTCCAAAAATGACGAACATTGCTGTCCAGTCCCAAACTTACAATTCACAAATCGCGTGCTCATTTTTTTCCAACCACGATTACGGTGCAGATTGAAGTGATAGTTTAGTTAGACACCATGTGTAGTGTTGTTCTGTTCACTCTGTTTCAGCTGTGAGAAGCGTCGCCGATCTTCGTGGGCCGTTTTTCGTCTGTCGAGCCACCACCAATCATCCACCAGTGATGGCACATTCAATTATTCGTGTTAATCGTGATCTATCGAAACAGGTCAGTTTAATCGCACCTCTCAGTTGTTGCTTCAATACAACACGGTACTAAGCACCAAATAGTGCAAATGCTAAGAGCGTTTCTTTCCCTAGCTTACAAATTGGTTGAATTGTGTCAATTATAGGCAGGTACGCTGGAATTATGTCGGCTCATCGACAGACACGGTGAATTCTACATCAAATTTGTTAGTTTCATGTACCGAGGTAAATGAAGAAAGCCACGTTGATCAAACTTGCTTGACGATAGTCAACACTGGAGACCTTATAACAAATAAATTCGTTACTCACCTATCAGGAGACCTTTGAAAACCCAATTGTCGTAGAACATTCAACTGATAGTCGAGCACCTGCACCGCGGAGTTATACATCTTGTTCAACACGTGAACAGCCTTTGAAACATCGGAGCCACTGCATGTCAATTCCGGTCGTGCAATGAAAATCTGGAATAAATGCGTGGAAAATCTAAAAAAGTACAATCGACCTCTTAATAGATCGTAGTTAGCGGACGATCACAGTGTTATATTTAAGGATGTGCTACTTTTGATGACAGATATCTTCGAGATCCTTTATAAATAGTGTAGTTTTGTATTAATAATTTATCAAAACCAAATGAATTTGCGATTTTAACAAAGTGCCGCCACGGCAGTATGAGATTATTTTGAGACAATGGGATAGCTAGAAAATTTATACAGCTGAAACCATCAAGCATTTCGACCCCGTAATTTTCCACTGATTTTTTGTGTGTGCTCCTAACGCAGAAGCCGGTCAAGTCATTGAAACATACTGATTGTGAAGGTACCAGTCACACAGTAACGGAGAATCAAGCCAGTAGTGTTGATCAAAGATATGCGAATTAAATACCTCAGTAGAATAGCTACAGCGGAAATGTGGCTTAGGCAAGTTGATATCTTTGGCACACAATCGTGTGTACCTTGTAGCACAGTCTTTAAAGGCTTGGACTACACAATTTACCTCATCTCGAAGCAACTGGAAAAGTTACTCTCAGAATGACCAAACATGTGTTTACATCCTTATTCTGATGACTTCACTTGTGCCCGTAACACAACTATATGAAGAACCCGACAATAAGTACCTGACAACAAGAAGAGTTAAAAACACTTCACGGGAGTTCGGATGAAAGAGCTTACTTTGCTCCAGTCGAGTTGAGTTACGAGGTCTGCATACTAAATTTTGTAACACTGTTCGAGAGCTGTGTCATGAAGATATAGATATGCGTCGCAAAAATTCCTATCTGTTAACGTGTCTTGCAGCCGGCTTGTGTTGGTTACATTGCTAACTTTACACAGCCGGCTAAATTCCACACATGGAAGAACAGGCATAACCACGCCACAGAGCCGCGGTTTACTGCAATTTACACGCACGTCCAAGAACGACACTGGACCTGCATGTGGCCATTACGACTAAGTCAGTCAGGTGATTCTTATCAGCTTATCGCACACGGGATGCGGGGAGGAGGGAGCGAATGACCTAGATCGGTGGTCTTGCTCAGTGAGTCAGTCGGCAGGGCGGAACAACACCGGGGACATCTAATTGTTGACGTAGGCACGCCGTTGGAACAGGAAAGTCCGAACAAGCACTGAGACAATGAAACTGACGTCCAGTAACAAAAGTGACGTTTGGGTCAACTGTGACTGTGTCAGCAACCACTGTCTGACCAAGCATCTTAGAACATTCCAGTCGAGAGTTCAACAAATATTAATTGTAAGAAAGAGAACAGCTTAGCAAACGACAGGTCAGCATGACAAAGGGAATGCCACTATTTCCAACACCAGCGACTTCATTATGCTTGATGACGAGCTGGATAAAACGCATCTAACCGGACAATGAGTAGCAAGTCCTCCCAAATGTTCGAAATAACACGGCGAAATCAACAGAGCTTTTGATTATCTACCACTTTGATCAACATTGTTCACGTTAGCAACCACTGTCAGTTTAGACTGCATAGAAGCCATCCGGAATAAACCACAGCAGACATGGATGTGTTATGTTCGCGCTGTAAACGCATTCGCTTCGTGATTGAAGAACAGGTTGAAATTTGGATTAACGAAAATGGCTGAATAACGTAACAAGTCGTAGTTTCATGAATCAGATAAATTGAACGAGATTAAATGCAAATGGCTGCATAATGCGTTTCTAAACGGTGAGAAATTGTGATCGTTTTGTTGCTACCCAACACAAGCATCCCGGTATAAACATGCGTGTTTAGACGTGACACTACGAAACCACACGAACTGAACACCAGTCAAGACTGGTCGAGGCCTCGCAATCTTATTGACCACTGCGCTAGTGACCTCCCACCCAGAAGTAACGAATTATCCTATCACAACGCTCAATCACTTTTTCTTGTGAATACTGATCAGTTTGCTCGAGTAGCCTGTTAAGATACACAGTAACGGGCCAGCAACTCCAACCAATAACCCATCACCAAACAAGGTGGCTGATAGACTTAACAGTCAGTTAGTGTAAGCTTGAATAGGGCCACAACACACTGATGAAATCAACTAATTGGCATTTACAGTAAATGTCTGAAGTCGCATCTACCACAGTGTGATGGTTCAACCTTACCACAACGATACGTCAAACGTTTCTCCCAGTTACTTTCTCAAAGCATAACTTCATGAGGAAACATGAATGAATGGAAGCATTTGCTGACTGGACCGTCAAGTGATCGTAATAACCTGTGTTGAAACCTGGGGGTTCCGATGACAACAGAAACAACGTACCTCTCCAGTGCACCTCGTGGGGATGTGTTTGCAAGTATTTTGTCGACTTCTATTCTTCACATAATCTAATTTGAGGAACCTTATCTTTCATCCTTTGCAATGACGAAAAGCAAGACTGTCTTTTTTATTTATGGATATTACGGCTTAAGCTGCATGCAGGTTTCTCGTAAGCTAAAACCCGGTGAGTTCAGATAAACCGAATCAGTTTCATCGATAACTCTCAACTCCGGTGCTTAATAATAAGAAAAACAATCAGTCTTTGACTCAATTTAATGGTTGCTAATTGTGGTGTTGTTTCGGACAACAATAGAGAAATAACATTTTGGTACATCTGCGTACTGAACTGTGAAACTAATGTTGATTTACCGACTGCTCTCGTGAGGAACGTACAGACAGTTGGATGACAACCGGCACCTTTAACTCAGTGAAAGCAGGTCGGGCTTTGTGGACGCCTGAATGAACAGTTCATTCTGTGTATGCACTCACCTGTGATTCTCGATTACAATAACGCATAATATGAGTGCCGATATGACAAAACTCACTTAAGTCACGTTGAAGAGCGATCTGATCGAAATGGGCCACTATGAAGTACACTGAAGAATCACCCAATAACCATACGTGGAATGGTAGCAAGTTAAAATCAAGCCAGATTATTTCAGGCATGTTCGATAGCCATAGACCAATTGCTATTTATCGCGACGCTTGTAACATAATGAAATTGTACACGTGTCAAAAGAGGAAGTGACAACATACTACAACGTTCAGGTTTTTAAGCTGTTCCATAATAAATTTGCGGATAACTGCACAGGATGAGACTGGCGCAGGCAAAGTATGAGAAAATTGTGAAAGAAAGGACGTTTGATAACATATAACACAAATAAGTTGAGCGTATGTGGTCATCATACACTCACAGTAGGAGCACTGGAAAACAATAACATGAACAATAGCTGGGCATAGAAATGAAGTTAAGTAGCTGAGTAGGATGCTTGTAACTACATACATTGATTAGGGAAACAGATCAAGTTGTAGTGCGCAATACCTCGAAACAGGATGTTAAGTGAATATAGATAATAAGATGAAAATCGATCTACTACAGTCATCAGTGCAGATCAAACAAACCCGAAGTGTCAAGAAATCTGTTCATTTTGAGCGATTCATTCAAGACAATGGATAGCTGAAGGGTTAGAAGTGAGGGATATCATGATCATTCCAGTGATAACCTTTCCATAGTGTTAAGTCGAGAAAATGAAAAATAAATACCACAAGTGTTTTTTGCGCTGTTTTCCTTCACTTGACGGAGCATTCTTCCAGCGTTACTTATCCTTCGTTGGATTCCCTTTGATATCTTCAATATTAAGATGATACGGACTAAAACGTCTGAGTGCAGCTCCAGAAGACAACAAACTGTCTCGAATTACTAGATTCGCAAATATTAATAAGTTGCCTCTCTAGTTTTTTATTAGCCATGGCGAGCCTCAGCAGTCAATGGTTGAAACCATAACTTAAACTGCTGTTTATCACAACTATTGCTACGTACCTCTGACAATGGAGTACCGGATCTCTCACATGACCGAGAAATGTTAACCCAAACGTCGAGCTGTATCATACTGAGGCGCGAAGGGGCGCGGCCCAAAATAAAAACAATGAACGTCAGAGAGTACGTGACTGGAGACGAAACACATATGAATGAGGTGGCCTTTGTAAGAAAAGAAACTGATGAGGACAATACTGCCCACTTGCAACGCTTCAGTGAAAGAGAGTTCTTGTCGAGCACTGTCCTGTGTATAAACACTGAACTATGTGGAAACCAGATGAGCTATACGAGTTTCAAAGTTGAATCGCGACACAATGGCTGGGAGGAGCAGGTTCACTTTAAAATCAGTATTCAAATAAATCGAAACAGGCACAACAGAGCGGTATACACAGATGGAAATTCGCATACAACACAAACCTCGCTCAACTGCGGACGAAGTGCGTATTGCCGATAGAGCTGGGCCAGCTCATCAAGTTTGTCAATAACCAAGTAGGTGGACAAAGCCTGGCGTAGCTGTTCTCCAGCAGTCTGCTTCGGCCAGTTCGGCTGGTCAGCACCGGTGATAGTGGTCAATTGTGCCGTGTCTAATGCAAGCCTGAGTCGCTGTGCTAGCAACTCTTGCAGGGTGGATGTAATCCATTGAATGCGCTTGTGGAAAAAAAATCAAGAGAATATAATCATTGCAAAAGTTTGCTATGTGAGTAACATCCCAGGGAACAAGGCTGTTGTACATTGGGGCAGAAGGCAACACGGTTGCGATTAAGGATTTCGAAACAAACATGGGTTGCTAAAACAGCAAGGTCTACGGAGTAAAACGGTTTGATGCGATAGTCGTGCGAACATCGCTTGTTTGTTCACCTCTCGTGCGTACGAAAGTCAATATCGAGTAGTTCAGACACGTATCCTCATTATCATACAGTGATTTCAACACTATTGGAGTAATCCAAGAGTTGATCAAGCTTTACAAAATGCGTCAAAGGAATAAAGGAGCCTAAATGGAAAGCAAGATACCAGATGAATACACAGAGTTGGGTGTGTTACTAACTGTCTAAATGATATTTCTTGTATACAGGATGTACCACATAGTCAAGAAAATGGAAAATGTCACTAGAGAAAATGACGATAATGAAAAAATATAATGAGGAAGTCAACGATAAAAACGAATTTTAGTGTGGGATGCTTAAGTGAACAGATGCATGTTTCCTCACAAACCGTATCCAGATGGCACTTTAGCACAAGTTAGTAAATATCAGAAGAAATAGTTGGAAACGAGTAAAAACTACAGACTTTTCCTACTTAGTAGGGTCATTCGACTATATGAACAAAGGCAAATAAATTTGGACAAATTGTGGAAATCCCTTCCAATAAAGACATAGCTCCAGCAGAGCCCGCTTCGATCATCTCCAATAATGACTAAACCATGTTCGAGGATCACAGGATGAACAGACGAGTAGTTTCACAATCAAAGATAAGTTGAGAACTAACATTATGAAAAGGTGGTAGAACGCTGACGCTTGAGTTCTCAGTTAGTTGAGAAAACGGAGGCGTCTGAAATAAACCTCTGCCAGTTGTGATAAATGAAGTTTTTTTTTTAAATAGCCTAACACAGTTCGCACCAATCAAAGTTCCTTCTAACCTAATCTGCGCATAAACATTGAAATTCGTTATAGTAACCGTACTCCGTTCCTACAGAACTGTGCAAAATGGGTTTTCTACACGGAAGACCAACCAAAACGTTGCAAAAGACGGATGATCTCACAACCACTCTCCGCACAACATCAACAAAATCTTAAATGAAAGACTCCGATAGTACTCAACAAAATGACCACCGATATTATTAATCGTAAAAGCCAATATTAATGATAACAACGATGAAATCAATGGCATCTGCATTAACGCAATTACACTTCTGCGTTGCAATGACATCGGAAATTAGGCACATGTCTTGTGATCAAATCCTACCCAAAATTACTTGCTGAGTGAGACGAAGAAACCTACCGGTTTCATATGCTGTACGATTGGATGGTGTTGACATTTTTTGGCGAAAAATTGCAGCTTTACATACTCGTTTGCGACGCGATCGATTCGCAGTCCGGAATCCTCATGTAGACTGCAGGCAAGATGTGGGAAGAGAACAAGCACACATTAAGTTATAGCCTGGTAAACAGTCGTACATGTGAATTCATTTGACAATGGGACAACCCAAGTTGAGGACGGTTAAGGGTCATGGGCAATTTTGAATACGCCGTGTCTTGTGAGAATACATGGCGACTCTTCAGGGAGAACAACTGAACTGCTATAAAGTACTGCGGAACAAAACAATTTGACGCGTTAATAAATTCTCGTTCAAGAACAACTGAGCAAACAAGAAGCCTTCAGGACACCGTTGCACCACATCGTATTTAGTACTATCAAGTTAAGAAACTAACGCTGAGGTGTGATGTAACTGGGATCACGACTGTAAAATCGACATTGGGAACTCGCGAAGTGGGTTTCTTCACTTTACGTAGCAAAATCAAGTCAACCGTTCAAAATGCTTTCTGCGGTTGATATTTGGTGGTTTTTGATACAAGGCAGAGAGTAGGCAATTTCATTCAAAGTAAAATCAACAGGTGGAATATTTTTGTGATGCGCACTTGGAGTACACAGTCCATACAACATTGATTGACGATCGATTCGGGATAAAAACCATGCAAGTGGATATAATGACCAATTTGCATAGGTTTTTTGTAAAATGACCACGGAATCATGAAAATCATAAGATTATCTGCGTATCGAAAAATATGGGAACGAGAGGTGACTAAATATTTTCTTTAAATGAGTTCAATATTCCGTGCACCTGGTTGGCAACATCAGGCAACCAGTCAACATCGGTCTTACTTCAGGCTAGAAATAAGACGCTGCCCATATACATTCTGTCTTAAACGTTGCCATTTGTCCAGTCCATCACGCTTGCCAAGAGGCAATATAACAAGTTAGATCCCCATGGACTGTTGATGACAACTCAGTCAAAAATGTCGCCTAAGCACAACTATCTTCGAAAACTAATAGCCGGCCAAACTACACTACAGGACACAAGGTAAATTTCTGCAACTGTTAGAAAGTGAAACCAAGATGACTTTCGTCACAACTCACGTGTTCATCAAATCTAAACTATTCCTGAAGATCTGTGCATAAGGTTGACGGTTTTAAATTCCGAGCAAGGCACGTGCTCGATCATGTTCGCTTTCTTATCGACTGAAGTTAAGTGTGATCGAAAGAGATGAATAACACTCGGCATTCACATAGAAAAGTGGTGTTTGGAAACTGCTTCACGAAAATTTGAATGGCCTGTTTTCAATGTCAACCTGAGAATGCGGTAAACTTAGTTCTGCTATTCACGACTTCGTTAGCCCAGCCCAAGCGTCCGAGATTGAGATTATGCAGTAAAAATCAAACACGCAGTTTTCCCGTCGGCTCCATCGTCCAATCAAGCGGACTTTCAAAACAAGCCGTCTGAGTTTTCGTCGATCAACTTGTACGTACATTTTCGCCAACCCTATCAAAGTGTCATAACACAATGAGACAAATCCGCGCAGCTTGGTGGTAAATCTAAACATACGTGACGGCACATCGGATACAAATCATGAAGATTTCAACAATGTTACGCAAGAGTTTAGTATCAATTAAATGAATCTTACAGGAATGGTTCAGCAAGCATGTAAACGAGACCCATTTAGTTTAGTAGGACAGCCTTTGCCAACAAACGCGACTAGCGACAAAAGTGGAACGAAAGAAACAACCGAAACATGAGCTTCCAAGGGAATACGGAGGGGTGGGGGAGAATAATTATATGGAAAAAAAACATTGATATGATATGAGCACCCCATCGTTTAGCGCAGACGCAATCTCACAGGGAATACTCACGAGCAATCTGCTAAGAATTCAGCAGGCCATTCAGCAATGTCAATGTCAGCTTCCACTTCCTCATCCTCCTCCACAAATTGAGCCCCAATTAAATCCGAGCAAGTGGTGTCGTTTGTACTGCTGAAGCAAACCGATCCACGCTTGTTAATACGAATGTCCGTAGAACTGGGTGCCAACCAACGCTCGAGCCTGGTAATACACTCGCCAATTGTATACAAGCTTCCCAGTAAATCCTGTGTATGTGAAGGCAATACAACGGATAGGCAAATCAAAACTTTCCTAGTACAAAAGCAGCATTAATAAGGTGAACAAAGCGAAAGCGGTTTAGTTGGTGGTAAAGAGGCGGGTGAAAATCCCGTTCACATTCCATGAGCCTCATTTAGAAACGAACACTTCATGACCAGATTCGTCAGACAAACATAGAGGGAGCTAGGGAACTTATCCACAACGACCTGCTTTGAGATCTACAGTGCGTTTATGATACAGCCTCAGTCAATGATATTGCAGGTAGGCTGTACGAGACCAAACAAAAAAATATTGTCAACCTTTGCAGTGTGAAATAAGCACATTTTAGGATAAACAGCTAGAAAAGTTCAAATAGGCGTAATCATCTTCGTCATCAATAATGCAGACTTGGTCGGTAAGACAGAATCACACCTTTACTAATTAGATTAGAGTTTATTACTAAACGACAGAGAAAGCAGCATGAACGTGATTTGGGGGTTGAAGAAAGAAAGCTTCACACTTGAAAAGTAAGCGGTGTTTGAGAAGTATACATACTTTCAGCTTCGTGGACAGGATTCATGGGTACTATGGTTTGGACTGCCGTCGGCCCTGGCAGTATTTCAAGATATGACGGATTAAAGGATAAGCGGAAATTACAAGCAACATGAAAACAGCATGATCCATTTAGAAAATAGGCAAACCTTTTTACGACGAAGTTGCTGACGCTGACGGATTTTCGTTGACAGCTCTTTTTCCACCGCATTCAGCTCATCGATAACATTCTGAGAGAAAAAAACAAGGAGACGACAGCAACAGCAGAGAACTGAGAGCTGAAGATGAGATCAGAGTAAATAATACTCGACGAAAAGAGGAATAACACTGATGAGTCTGACTAACAATTGCTAACAAAATGTTCACGAATCAGTTATTGGGTTGTAGTAACGCTTTGCTTCTGACGCAGAGATTACTTCAAGTTAGGTGAGTAGGCCAGAAAAGTGGAATCCGTTTAAGACAAGAAAAAACTTTACTCAGTTTGCACAGATGAAAGTTATCTGTGGACTGATTAGAGTTTGTATTTGAGAACAACTGCGGGTGGTGGAGGATGATGACAGTAATATTTGCGGGAAAAACAAGTAGTTAGAATCCTATACAGTTTGCCACTACACAAGACCAAAGGCCATGGATTAACTGTTAACAAGGACCGATGGTCATCACCCTATAAACACTTCTGAGCTTTTGATTTTGTTGGCATCAATGGATTTCGTTTGTTCCTGAGCCGGATAAAAATCATGTCAGAGCATCGATATTTTCGCTTTGTCAGTCATATATTAGTTCGGATGTTTAACGTCTGTCCAATTATGGCTGAATACTTGGATCGTACCATACTCGCTAGATTTTAATCGGTTTCTCTATTAATGGCTTGTGGTACCCTACTCTGGTATATAACCTTCGTGTCATTGAACCAACGAAAGCAAGAGAGTAACAGCTGAACACCAGTGTACTAATTAAGGACGGCAAGGCATCAATGAACGACACTGACACTTAACTGGTAGACAACCACTAATAAATTCCCAGCCGAAAGATTACAGAAATGTATAGCATGAAATTGCAACCATAAACACTTTTAACCAATTTTAAACAATCGGTTTCAAACGATCCAATCGAAATCAACTGGATACTTGTAGTTTATTATGTCCCGCAGCAATCTGGAGCAGGCGGCAAGCCCCTGATCGATTAGAATTTCAGTAGTACATGTGTTCACCATGATCGCAAATTGAAATCTGGTCATACTATCCTAGGGCAATCGTGTTGACCGCACATCATCATTGACTGCAAGTTAGGATTCTTAATGCCAAATTTATTGTAAGTTTCCGTCAGGTGCTTCTGTGAGAACGCGTGACAGCCATACTCAGGGCAACACTAATTGTTGAGCTGTTCAATTTTCTTTCATTTTGATGGTAAAGGGTGGAAAGTGTATCACTTATTCGGTAAATCTAAAGGACTGGAAGTGAGTGCATATTTAGTGTGAAATTTTTGTTTTGGTCAAACATGAGAAGACCATGATATTTTATCAACTAAAACGACAAGTGATCATTTTGTCAGTTTCCACCTATAGGGCTGCAATAGAATAAAATCGTGTTCATGAATGAATTACGAGTTATAAAACCATAGCGGGAGTGGTTCTTTTATGACGACTGTATTTGTTGTCAAATCACTGAACAATTTTAATTTGACCAAATTTCTCAAGCAGGACACTGCTATGATAGGGATGAGTTGTTCGCATTGACTGACAACAACTATTGTTCATTTTCCCAGATATCAAGCACATTAGTCGCTTCATTACAACAGACAGATAGTCGTCTGCAGTAGGTATCGATTATACTTTCCTTTTCAAGTTACTGATAACTCTTCTTATAAAGATAGACTATGTTGACCAGCGTGTCAATGTAAAGGGAGCGGCAAAACTATCAGCAAACTCGATTGCTCAACCGGGTCGTCGAAGATCGTTCCCAAATCAAAGCAAGAAATGGAGTCCTGTCCACATATTAATTTACCAAATACTCATGTGCAACGCCGAATCACAATGTGTTTTGAACAATTCACTTTAATAGAATACACCCTTTGTTTCTGTCGCAACAACTTCACTATTTCGCATCGTCCGGTAATTCGCAGCATGATTCCTATAGCACCTGTGTTCTTTCATCAAGAACGTGCTTCTGATCATCATCATAACAGCCATGAGTCTGACCAAAATGTACTGTGGCTCGTGCGGCCGCTCACCTCAACAGTGACACGGAATATCCTAGAAGAAAACCTTACTAAGAAGATTGAAAAGTAATAAAAGAAGACTAAGCGGAAGAACTAGAAATGGTATGGATACAGATACGCCATTGACTGCGACACACCGCCATCTCGAATAGCGCCACTAACCACCGTTTTGAGTGATCACGAGGACCCCATCCAGGCAGGCGACACCTACCCACTTTGCTCAATGGAGCAGTCAAGGTCTTCAAATTTCGTGACCACGTTGTTGCTTGACCACCACGCGGTTTTACCCAATTGTTGGTGGTCTCAGCATATAATGCCCGGTACGGTAAACGCTCAGCTGCCATACGGAGGACATGACCCAACCATCTCAAGCTGTGCAACGTAATTAGTTGACCAATTGATCGCGCATCCCGAGCATTCCGGAATACGTGCCGCCGAACGGCCACATTGCTCACGCAATCAGTCCACTTAATATGGGCCAATTGGCGGAGACAACGATGGTCAAACACAGCAAGTTTGTTGATATCTTCTTTGTGAACAGGCCACGTTTCCGAACCATAAAGCAAAATGGAACGCACACAAGCATTATACACCCTTCCTTTCAGCGACAACCGGACGTCTTTCCGACGCCACAGATGATGCAGTTTGGCAAAGGCAACTCGTGCCTTTGCTATCCTCGCTGATATCTCATCAGCAATATTACAGGTTGACGAGATAGTGCTACCCAAGTATGTGAAACTGTTCACAGTCTCAAGCGGATTACCTGTAATAAAGAAAGTAGAAGTGGAAATGCCCCAGTCTTGAAGCAACACTTTGCACTTTGAAGGTGCAAAGCGTATCCCATAAAAACCAGCTCGGTCGCTCAACCTGTCCAGCATGATCTGCATGCTTTCGGCAGGGGGGGCTAAGTAAGACAATGTCTTCCGCATACTTCAGATCGGTCAATCTAGCGCCAGGAAACTCAACACCAACCTCACTAGACTCGCGAAGCGCACCCTCCAGAATGTCGTCCATGACAAAATTGGACAAGAAGCGGGAAATCGGACACCCCTGACGAACACCACTAGAAGTGATGAACGCCCGAGACAGTTGTCCATAAGCTTTCACCTTGCTTGCAGTGGGCATACAGTGATCTCAACAGATGCAAGTATTTCTCTGGTATTGATACTGGTTAACAATCAGTAATATCATTTCACTGAAGACAAATCAAAACTTGTGGATCATCGAGTGAACGGCTCGTCACTTATATGTGCCTAACCATGGTTTTCAATTGCAATGGTGCACAATGGAAATACCCGAACATTGGCGGGATACAAGTTATATGCCCAATTTCAAAGATGACTTGGTTGATATGTGCCATCTTCTAGTTGGTAAGGTAACTTCCACAGCGGAACTTCAGATATTATACTGAAACGAGGAGATAATGTCAAGGCTTGCAAAAACGAAATTATTTGGTGGACCAGATTTCATTAACATTGCTAGATCGTAAAAATCCCTGACGTCAATGTGCACCTAATCACTTAATTGATGGCGATGTGAGCCCGTTGAAAATCGACAGAATTCGAACATCAGACCTGAGATTTAGTGATTTACCTATTTATTATCCTTCGCGTCCTGGAAATATTTTCTTAACTCTCAGTCCTCATTGAAGAATATCGTGAGACGCATACGTACTTCCTGCTAATAAATGTTTTAATCCAACGGAACCTGACTTTTGGGAGTATGATGCAATGAGTACGACAGGTTAGCTGTGCAGGAACCCATAAAATGGAAATGAGCTCATGATTAACAATGGGGTCTCATCAGGACTATCCTTAGCAATTTAATGTATTCTACCGGGAGGACTCTCGTCTGAGGCTTGCTAAAAAGAGTATGCTATCAAAATACGGGGTGATACTGGATTATAGGTCGAGGTAAACATTAACGTTGATAGGGAATTTAGATCAAAATGTCAGGAGAAAAAATTGTGATACACCACCCAGCATTTGCTGCCATGAAACATCATGAACGTGCGCGGACTGGGATACTATCATACCACTCCTTTGATTCATAGTAACCACAAAACCAGATATGTAAATAGGGCAACACAAAGAAAAAGGAGCTCTTTTTTTGGCTCACTTTAGTACCCTAAACCGAAAATAGAAAAATATTTTGTGATACAATGACGTACATTGAAATCAAACTAATCTTACTGTGAACGCTTCGTGCACGCTGGCTAGAAATAATCGTTCACACGTATGAAGGATGGTTTGGAGTAGAGTTCTTCAACTCCGAGTAGTAAACAACTGATAACAGAGAAGTCCATATAACATCCAGAGGCACCGATATAAGGTTAGCACCGATCAAAGCACGAACTACAATGTACCGTGAACATACCACAGGTCAGCTGAATAACATTTAGACTAGTAAACTGCATAAGACGAAGATCCATCTTTGGCTTCCCAGTGCGATGTGCGAAGACCAAATAAGGGCAGTTTTAAGTACGTTCAAAGTCCACCTCAATGTTGACGCATAAACAAACTCAGACTGGATCGAAGAAAACGCCGTACCAATCCTTTAAAAAGGGTCTTCACATACCTCAACCCCAGAAAGCAGTTCACGTTCGAACCTAATGAGATTTGGACCCCCAAAGCTACCCAACGCAAAAAGCCCGTATCTTGTAAATATGATACTTGGACGAGAGTACCTCAACCTGAGAGAGCACAGTTACGGGGTAAATAGTGAAATATAACTACAATCAACGTAATTAATGATCGCCATCCAGGTTATTTTCTTCACGTTTGCAAGAACAAACTTAACAAATCCGAAGATGTTACCGATCTTTATGCACAGGAATCTTACAGATATTCAACGACTGCCCGAACTAATCTTAAAAACAAACATCAATGATATTAGAGAATTAGTCGAGTTGGAACTACCGTTCAACAGAGACCTACCGAAACCGACTGGTGAAATTCTTGAAGTGGAGAAGCGATGATGTCAATCGCTTTGTCTAAGCCAACGAGATTTGTGGACAAATTCACAAAATCTGCATAGTCCTGGTTAATCAACTCAACCAGGCTGGACTTCAAAATGTTTGAATACTGGAGCAAGCTGTCTCGCATCTGTTCCAATGAGGTACCACGGCGGTCATGCGCCAGAATGAATTCGTCAGAGTGAAATTCATCCTGCAAAGATTATAAAATACCAATAGACACAAGCCTGGTGAAACAAAATGCAGTAATGTTTGCACGATTAAAATGAACGGCACCGTAAGAATCGGGAATAACTGTGTAAAAATCACTTCGGAAGCAATTACGGTCAATACTACAACAGTCGAAAGTTAAGAGACTAATGTCTATCGAAAGCGAATGTAGAACACAGCACACGAGTGTCCGAGATAAAACGATAATATGCTGCTCCATTGAATGAGCTCATCACACAGCATTGAATGTCTATGCGAGCAGTTAAATCGTATGTGCGTCACCGTTAAGCCAAGGACAACCTGTGTACGTAGACCTCAAATCAAGAAATCGTGGAGTGGGATGAGAAGTCGAAGCCGAAAGTCATCGACCAATGATGTTGAAATAACGTGATGAAGCTTATAGAGCGCGAGCACTTAAAACAATCCCCAAACGTGATTAAGTTTGTTATTGATTTGTACAATATTTCGCTGGTCTAGCAAGCCAGCTGTTGGCAGGACGTTAGCAAACAGTTTTGACCTGAGGATCGTTCAGATGTAAAATGGAGGTTTAAAAAATTGCGAGGTGGTGTTCGCGCAAGTGGCACATTTTGAGTCACTTCAAATATCTGGCAGTCTGAAACCAATAAACAGAGACCAATAATATTATAACTTGAATAAGAAGACAGTGTGTCCATTCATGACCATAGAGGTTTCCACGTCTATACCAGGACGTCATTTATTGCCAAGCGATATACACAGTAGAACACATATTCGATGTATACAGTTTAGCACCTCGAATCAAGAGAGACTCGAATGGTGTTAGATTACTGATCAATACCATTGCCAATGACCGAATCTGAGTTCAAAAACGCACCCTCAATGAGAACAAAGAAACACTCAATGGAACATGAGTCATATTCTTGCCTCATTCAGGTTCGCCTCCGGCGTCCACAATCAGGTATACACATAATCGACTAGCGGATAAACAAGCACAAACCAGAATTAAGGCATAGTTACCGTATCACCAATCAAACCAACCGGACAACCTGAGAACTACTCACAAGCGACTGTAGACAGAAGTATATGCAGTAATTCGATCATGTTCAGACACAATTCAATGATAGTGGTTAGCATGGTCGAAAGCTGGAGCTAAATACTTAGTGGGGATATAAATATACAGTCTAGCGGTTCTAACAGGAGCGAAACTTGAGTCTATTTTGTCTTCACGAAAGTGGTCGATCATGAGTCCATTGACTATGAAAGCTGCATACAAACGTGCGGGATTTGCCAATTACCGTTGGCAAAACTTTCGATCGTAAGGAAGCCAAACTCGCTAAATTACATATAGAGCGCAGAAGTTCGATGAAGCTTCATGATCAAACGACTTGAATCCCAACTGGGGTGTTCAAATCTGATAAGTATGGGATAATCGGCAAACGTTTGCTTGCAGCACGACACATGACGAATAACGATACGTTCATAAACAGAACGATCAACAGAAACAGCTTACATTTAGGAAATGTTCCCTGTCAAAACAGAACCGCAATCCGGATGGAGCGATATCTAATGTATCTTCCAACAGAGGTTTTTTGTCCAGCACCATTTTGGCATCAGTGAAGCGTCTGCTATCAGTCGTCTCATCGGGAGATATGGAATACACGTTCATATTGGCAGAAACCATGCTGAAAACGGGAAATTCAATTTGTACACAACCATTAATTTTGTAGTTATCTGGCCCCTAACTCGTTCGGCGAACGGAAGGAATAGAACTTCTGGAAGACAACGGGAGTGTTTGACTGCAATTCACATTTATTGATAATTTGAGTAAACAACCGTACGACTATGAGGGTATTGAGACGGGGAAAATGACTTACAAAGGTTCAGGCGTAGGGGGGCGTGTGGAAATTTATCAAATAGCTTTACGTAAATGCCCAAACATGGCCTGGAAAGAATTCAAAATGTTGTGGACAGTAGATTACAGAAAAACGAAAATATGACATACTCAATAGTGCTATTTACAAAGAGGAAGGAAGCAAAAGGCCAGTGTACTGGAACACACCACGTGAAAAAAGGCGAGGAGAATCCTGAGAAGGAAGTATGGTACAACAAAGTAGAAAACGGAGAACGGTGTGTGCGGATAAAAATAAAGGGAATTTGAAAACACTGAAGTCATGCTGAGTGCGAAAGAGAAAACACATCACATAAACTAAAGAAACAATAAATTGTCTGCAGGATAGAGCAGGAACAGGTGTTTATTTGACTATAAGCCGTAAAAATAGCATTTGAAAAAGTACTTGCAATAAACGCAGCAGACCATATGCACTTTCTGTTTTCTCTTTCTTTCTTTCGTTCTCTCTCTCTGCGATAACAACGTCTACACAATGCATCCGATAAGAATGAAAATGCTCTGATAAGAGGTGGGAAAAACGAACAATCCAAGCAAAACCAACATATTCACTGGAGATAGATCGGACGAAAAGGTGATTGAGTGGGTTGGTAACGAATGTGACTGTACAGGGGTCTCCGAGTAAAGTACATAAGGAATGACTTGTGAAGGCGGTTGACTGTAATTCATCGTTTACGTCTACATTGACGCTTGTGCTCATTCTGCCAGTGCTCTTGTTGGCAGGGGATGCTGCAATAAGAAGTATTCCAACAGCAATGGTAGATCGCCTCCGACAAACAATTGCGACACCACTGACGTCGTTTAGTTTGTACCAGCACCTCGGCGAAACGAGCTTCCGAAGCCTCGAGGGCCAGTTTTTGCTCGCGTTCAACAGCTTCTCGCATGCTCAGCTGTGCTTGTTCTAAAGCGGCCTGTGTGGCCGCCGCTTGCTCTTCCTTGAACTGTTCGGTGAGTCGTTCTTCCAATTCCTGCAACGCGCGTTTATGTTCTTCCAACTCAGCCAATCGTTGGGCTTCGCGTTCCTTACAATCTGGGCATGACTGGGAAGCAGTCTGAGAAAAGACAAATCAAAGATTATCAGAAAGATATTATACTATCATTCAAAGAAATAAACAGAAAGTAAAACGGACACAATTAACGATGGAAGATAAAGATATTTCCACAAAAATGAGCGTGTTATCTGAACTGACTGCAATGTGTACGAAGTTGACTTTTTGAGGGTAGACATGTTTTACATTGCCCAAGAAGAAACTAGTCTGGTTCGAATAGCCATTCACTGCAATAGTTAAAAAGAAAACTAGATAAAACAAAGCAGATACATCGCTGACTGCGGCACGCTGGCATGTCAGATAGCGACCACAACATGGCAGGCAGCATCCATCGACCTCATTCAAAGGGCTTCCGTACTTCATGACCACATCATTGTCCGACTACACGCGGTCTAAGTATAACCTACAGTAATGAAAAATGGTTGGCGTGGTGACTTGTCAGTCGAAATGCATAGCCCGTACCCAAGCTATCCTAAAGTACACATCTTTATTATTTAACTGTTCTACCGCGCATTCCAATGTTTTCTATAAAAAAAGACGACGGCAAACCGTCAGGTTACCCACGTAACTGCCCCCCACTTGATGTGGACGGTGTGACAGACACAATGATGACCAAGCTTGTTCATGTATCGGCGACGAACGGACTGTGTGTGAAACAACATGCATTGACCTCCTGGCCACACGAATGAGCAATCACAACTTTTAGTTTAGGATATCAGACAACATTTTCAGCCGATATATATCCAAAATATCGTTCCTCCGTATGAGTTAAAGAAATAGAAAAGGCAAAATGACAAATTATGATATTAAAGCTTGTGGAACAAAAGCTCGACAGAAATTGGTACGAATGGAAAGTATGTGGATAACATCACGAAACAACAAGGGAAACGAACGACTTTAGAAATCATCTGTACTCAAATCCGAACGATGAAACACTGGAAAGACAGAATGAAACTTTGGTATCTCTTCGTGTATTTGGAAAATAAGTCGAGGTACTGAAAACAAGCACATCATCTTCATTCTGTGTTGATTGTTCTAAACTGTGCGCAACAACTTTTAAAGGCCAGCACACGTGAGCACTTGCCACTATGAGGCGCAAAAGTTACGCGTATCGGTTAGCAGCCTTGTTCACTCTATCTCCCGTGGATATTCGTTCGTACACACAACAACAACCTCTGACCGATTAAATCTAATTTGTGATGATTGGTTTGATCATCTGGTCACTTGCCGGGAACGAATAAGATAATCCGAAGGAATGTTGGTATTACTGACTGATTAGTGAGCGTGATGCGATCGGCTAATCTGCAGGTTTGAAGAAGCATGGAGATAACCAGTCATCGGTTGATTTTGCGACAGCAGACCTCCTTTACGCTCTCAGTTGAACAGCCTAGCAGACGCAGAGGTCTTCATTGGTGAGTCTCTTTGGGTAGGTAGTCAGTTACCTCACATGCGTTGCTAATCTGCGTAGTGAATCGAGTGAATGGGACAGAAGGGCCAAGGACAACCCCAAACCAATAAAATACGAAAATATGAAACCAAGACCACTGGAAATTTAACCATTCGCAGAGTTCAGTTAGTGTGCGGCAACGTCATGACCAAGTTGTGATGACTTCAGCGCCCCGTCCACACGACTTCCGGTACCAAATTACTCATCAAATGCCTACGTAATCAGTCGGGCTAAACAAAATCAGCTAACAGCATTAGTCACCACTCGTGTCCGATAAACCGACAGGGGTAATTAAGACAAACAACAAATTATCCGATCGCATCACATCAATCGAACAGTGGCAATCCCACCTCAAGAAAATCAGTCTAATGATCTTTTCCAGTAAACAATCAGACGATGATCACTACTCACAAGCGAAAGTGGTTGAGTGTTCACATATGATAATTCGGTCGTGCCTAACGTGAGGTCAATGGCGCGATGGTAAACACGGTTGCCTCATGAACAGCATGTCCGTGGTTCAAGTCCCGGCAGTGGCGATGATATGCACTACTGATGAGCTCCAATGAGAGCGAAACTCGAGTCTAGTACTTCTGCTGTTCAAAATGGGCCGACTGGAAAGTCTATAGGAATGCGACAGCTGCGATCGATTGTGGGTGATGTTCAATCTATATGAAAAATCAAAATCCCCTACTACTCATCAGTAATCAGACAGATGTCAACTAACAAAACTGGGAGGTAATTTGTAATCGGCCAGAGAATATTGTGTGTGTGTGTGTGTGTGTATGCCGTATCCCGAAGCAGGTGCTGTATGGACAACTGAGATCAGGTAAGCGAAATCCTGGTGGTCCAAAGCTGAGATACCAAGATGCTGTGCAGGTAAGTCTTTCACGTTGTAAAATTGATTTTAGATGTTGGGAAGACTTAGCGTTGAACCGGACTGCTTGGAGGAATACAATTCGGACGGGCGTCCGCGAGTTCAACGAGCAGTTATTGCGCGGCCGAGAACGGAAGCGCGCGGTACGCAAAAGAACCATCGGTGCCATAGGTCGTGGTGACATGACTATATGGTGTTGCGTTGTCTGCGGCCGCCTTGGATTAGTAGGTCACCAACGTACTCATAGTGTACCGTCGATAAAGAGACAACGAGTACGCTAGGCTCAGGAAGGTCATATCAGCATATCTGTTCTGTTTTTGTTAATGATTGTATCGACCAAGATCATGGTCATTGGACAACTAATCCGCTCCTCTTTTCAGAAACTTGGGTGTCTGTGATCTTCTACTTACTCTTTTCTTGGGCTTTGTTGGTGTAGTGAATGATGAATCGTCTGTCTGATCTTCTCGTAGTTCAACTTTGAGTTTTGTTTTTCAACCCTATCCTCTCTGGAATGCACTAGCATGCACTCGTATACTGAGATGCTTCTTGTACAACATTTCACATATCTTTCTTCTCAGTGTAGATCTTGTTATTGCAGTCCCTCTCACTGTTTATTTTCTGAGAGCTAAGGTTTTCCTTTCCGTGCTAGCCATTCAATTGGCTAACCAGCATTGGCCAACTGGGCACAAAGGCCTCACACACACCTACGGGTTTACGCCGGATACGTGGTGTTTAAGTGGAACCGCAAGTGATGCAGCGCAAGCCATTTGCGGTGATGGTTCAAAGCTCAGGCGTCCTTTGGCTTCGATCACTGTGACAGGCTAGTCCGTTTCAAATGCCGCCAACCATGTGTGCGTGTGCATGTGCAGTCACCCATTAGGGGTGGAATTAACAATCACACTATAAGTCATATTGGAGCAAGCGCACACATGCGTCTGACCTTGAAGGTTGTCGTGTGCATTCTGGAATAAACAGAAGATAGTAATGGCACAACAACAGCGTCAAAAAAATGAATAGTTACATAGGGCGTCATTTGGTTTACGTTGCGCATCGGTGAACAACGAACAAACGAAGATAACCGACTTATAGTTTGCAGAGAAGATAAATGATTTGTGCAAAATGAAGTTGAATAAGTTATTGTGGAGGTTAGAGGACAATACAATTAAAACTACGTTAAATGAACTGCTGCTCCTTTGAATACAGTGATTTCGAATTTCACGCAGATTACTGAGATCAGAGGATTGGTGATGTGTGATTCAGACTGGGACACTAGGAGGACGGACAAAAACGGAGCGTCTGATCCGTGATAAAAAATGAAAAATAGTTGTTGTCACGTTAAAACATTTTCTCAGCGGATGATCTAAATACTCATATCTCATGGAATGTTATATGAGTATCGCGAAGCAGATCAAATTGATAACGCTTTATGCTCAATTCCCGATAACCTTGTATAGAGGGTTTGCAAACAACTGCTAATTAGGTGTATTTCATTTGCAATACGACTTATAAAATTCGCTCAGTATATTTGGGTGAGCAATGTAGTTAGTGGGAGACGACCTACAGTGAATGAATGCAAGAGAACAAGTTAACATGAAATCAAAAGTCGTTACAACAATACCAGACGAACTTCCATAAAAGCAGGGTGTTGAAATAGATGGTGAACTGCACTTAAAATAGATTGCACGCTATGCAAAACGTATGGGGACATGAGCACTTACCTGAACACCTTTATGGACAACTTTTTTGGGCGATGGTGGGAGCGGGTCTAGACCACGAGGGGAAATTTGATGACCATACAAATGCCCTGTCATATCGTAGGAGGCAGTGAGTCCGTTGCCTGTTCCGCTCAAAGCAGCGGCCGTAGCCGCAGCCGCAGCCCGCTTATTTGGTGGCAGATGCGACCGCGGCAAGGTCGACAAGCCTACTCCAAGTGCTGGCAAACTACTCACACCAGATGCGCTAGAAGAGCTGGCTGTCAACAAACCAGAAGCGACCGTACCTAATGCACCCACTAGGGGATGGTTGGAACCAGCGAGGCTGGCGGCCGCAGCCAAAACTGCAGCGGCTGGTGTTGCTGAAGAACCTGTGTGATCATGGACTCCGGATATGTTAGACCACTGACGCGAGCTATACAGTAAATCTGTCGCTGCTGTCAAGTTCGAGGCATCAGATGGGGGTCTGGCTCCCATACCACTAGAGGTATTTGAGGCGGTGAGTGGCGGAGCAAATGGTGGTCGTCGAAGCATCGTACCACTCGTTCCGGACATTTTCATTTCTTTGGTGCCCAGACTATTGCGTGTCGGACTACGAAACTTGCGATCCTCTTCGCCGTTTTTGCTCGTTAGCGTTCTACGTCGGTTAGTAAAACCACTGTCACTATCTGCGTCTGAAGTGGATGGTGAGCTATAGGAGCTCAAATTACTGGAGGGTGATGAACGCCGTTTCGGAGTGGCACTGCTTGTGCGTTTTGTAGGTGAAGGCTTGACAGTAACGGAGGCGCCAAGACCAGCCGGCAAGTTCTTGCGACCCGGAGATAACTGGAGAGACGGACTTTGAGAATGAGATGTAAGCCTCTGTTGACCACGTTGAGTTCGACAAATCCGCGTTGGAGACTCCGTCCCAATTACGGGGGAGCAACAACGATCCGTCAGTTCGTCATCCTCGTCACGTCTGTCGTTAAGATTATTCACCACATTACCATGCTTGGACGACCTTCTCGTCTTCTTACCACCAGATCTAGGGGATTCGAGAGCTGAATTTTTTCCGGATACATCTGGCCGTTTCAGGTTGGTGGTTGTCATTTTCGCTGGTGACATGACATTTTTTAGATTTCGTGAACGTGGTCGCCCACGAGTAGGACTCTGCAGAATAAACGAGAATAACGGATTTGCCGTAAGAAGCAAATAAATAATGATCACAACGGGGTAGTAGGTTAGATTTAAGAGCAAGGCGACTTTTCAAGGTCATCAGAGATAACGAAAAAGGAAGATGCGATGCACAGAATTAACAACGAGTGTAAGTCTCTACTAAATTTCTAGACGACGCTAAGGGTTTGTTGAGCACGAGTATTCACAAGCTGCCGATATGAACTCAGATGAACTGTTTATCGAAGTAATTTCTGTAAACAGACAAAAAGAAAAGGCTAGGGAGAGTCTGATGTTATATATTGAAATGAAAGCCATCATGAAGCGGAAACAGACGAAATCACGTAATTTTAAAGATACGAGTTGAAGGAAAAATCCTTAAAAGTAACAAATGCCGTTGTGCGTGGATGCCCCGAAATTTCGCGGAAGACACCATGACAGTCGAGCTTGAACTCACGACTGTATGATTGATAGTCGAGCGTAATTACCACTGAACTACCGAAACAAACACATGACGTGCGGTCAATTCAATGAAACCGAGACAAAAAACAAGATTACTTAACACATGTTAGAAGTAGAACGCACCGCGAGCTTCGTCGGGCGACCGGCAACCCCAGGCCAAAGGTCGTTTGTATTCCCAGCACCTGAACTCAGCATAGTGGACTGTGTCGTCTCAACAGCTAGTGAAAAACAAGTTAAACAGAGAGAACTTGTAAGTATGTGATTGCCTGATGAAAATGCATCGACAGAAGTAAAATACCGGTAGCCTTTTGGGTAAAAACTCGTTAGTCTATAACTAATGATTCAGTCCAACAATGCCTCTTCGGTACTACATGCCCCACACATTTCGCAAGTCTCAAGGCAAGATAGGAGGAGCAACCGGAAATAGGCATGGTGTGTTGGAGCTCATAAGGTATGGCCGGAAAGTGGGGAATATTTAAGCACCTACATACATATTAACATCAGAATGGACTACTAAAACGGAGACAACCTACCACTTCAGGAGAGAGAGAGAACACTGTTTGAAAGGCCCCATGGGTTCAAGCAAAACCTAGTTGACCGAAATAACTAGATCGTGTTCGAACTGTGTTTGACCAGTTGTGGGTGGTATTTCCTATCAAGCTAGCTGATGTATCTGAAAGCCGTTGGTATCGCCAACTACCTTGTGAAACCAGATGATCACAGTCTCAATTCGAGTCGATTTAAACTACTTAAAAATAGCATGGTAGTTCCTCTACTAGAGTGGTGAATGCAAACAATGCAAATCCAGCAAGGACAACATTCAGTATCGTTAGGAGTGTAAGAATGACAAACTGCCTTAACCTGATTCATATAAAATAGACGGAACATAATCGATAGCATTTCTGATCTGCATTCGACTCATCAACTTTGGGTCGCGAATGAACTGAGTTGGTGCATAAATCCGCAAAACTACTTATCAGTAATACAATTTTTATGCCCAACAGTGATGTTGGTGGATTCCAGCGTGAACTGTTCGAGAAGTCCTGCCGGGGCAGTCGATTCACTGGATCATTTGGTGGATTGCATATGAGACAGTGGGACGGGTGGGTAACTGAGTCCTAATGTGAAATTCCACAGCTTCTGGCGTGGCTTCGTAGCTCAGTTGGTAGAGCGCTTACTGCGTTTGGGCACGGTGTTTCTGTCGCTGGTTCGAATCCAGCCGAGGTCCTGACTTTTCACAATTGAGTCTCATCTAAAATCACAAATCTGCCAAACTACTCATCAGCAATTCACTTGGACAGAGGCGGAAGATCACCTATTCAATGAATATGCCAAGATGTGCGAATTGCTAATCCTGATACATGAATGCTTGCACGCTTTCAACCCCATGAATGCCGATCATTTCCGCATCGGAGGTTAATAGGTAATGCAGGCGAGAAAGACGAGGACAAACAGAAGATGAACTGAATATACCTGTGTAGAGAAGAAAACAATGATCGGCTACCACAAATAAACGATCCTCCGAGAGTGGTCTAGCCGTATAATCAAGGAAGATGGCCAGGAAACAGTAAACGTAATGAAAACGAGATAACTGATTTACAACAGTTCGCGACACACAAAGTTTTTATTTCTAATATGTCGCGCTAAGAGTGAACAACATACGGAAACAGCACGATTATTGGCGCTTAGGGAGAATATCGCTTAGAGAAACTGATTTCTGTGTCTCCGAATGGTGATCCTGTAAAGAGGCACTCTGGTGTGCACCAACAGTGTCGTATAGCCCATGCTGACAGTGTGCACGGTATGTGAACAACGGCGACTAATCTGTCAGCTAGGTTCAACTCGCACCAGCTGATATTTTGCGCGTGCGAAAGTGTGGCCGCGATCGACTGGCAGTGTAGTCCTTGTACTATTAGTGGAATTCGAAGAAAGGAGTCACGGAGAACAGTAAGCTCAATTTGAGTTCATCATCATCATCATCATCATCACAATAATTATCAAAATCATCATCATCATAGACAACAATACATCAATGGTTCACACTGATGCTTAACTGCCATACAACCATGAAGAAGAAGAAGCAAACCATGTATAGGAAGAAAGAAAAAAAAGGGGCAAAGGAAGGGGACCTAACCACTAAAAATAGTTACGTCTGCATTCAAACATAAAACATCAACGCGCCTACACCTCACAAACCGAGCTGTAAATAAAAGTAAGACGTCATCAGCAACACAGCTTTCTC
>LUCH01001380.1:85050-101111 GCA_013368495.1 Paragonimus heterotremus
GAGAAAGCTGTGTTGCTGATGACGTCTTACTTTTATTTACAGCTCGGTTTGTGAGGTGTAGGCGCGTTGATGTTTTATGTTTGAATGCAGACGTAACTATTTTTAGTGGTTAGGTCCCCTTCCTTTGCCCCTTTTTTTTCTTTCTTCCTATACATGGTTTGCTTCTTCTTCTTCATGGTTGTATGGCAGTTAAGCATCAGTGTGAACCATTGATGTATTGCTGTCTATGATGATGATGATGACATGCAACGAGTCTAACGTTCGTGCGACAGCAGCCTCTTGACCAATATGTTTTAGAGTGCGAACGTTGAAGGCACCTATATTACTTCGCATTGTTGATGTAAATGAGGGACGCATTCTAGGTCTAAGCGAGGAAGGAGGGATGCCTACAGTTAAATGGCAAGAGACGGAACTTACCGACTAAGTGTTACCACGGTTACCTACATCTGCTACGGGACCTGTGGAGTAACTATAAGAAATGGAAGTCGGGAGACGCTTGGGAACTAAATTTGATAGAACAATGGAAGAGGGGTCAGCAGCAGCATGTTTTCGACTATCCACCCTGCTGTATGCAGCGGATAGGGCGACCCGGTTTATACTGCGAGACGGCCGATGAAGTATGGAATGACTTGTGTTGTAATTAGTCATGGTTGTATCTGGGCTGAGATACTGTCAGGACGCCCAGGCCTAGACAGCAGAACGATTAAGGTTCTTAACGAAAGCCTTTGGTTCATAAGCCTATACCGCAAGGCAGCGGTGGGTGGCAGTGTACCAGGATTGGTACATTTTTAGGAGAAAGATGCCAACCTTCTTCCAACCCCCAAACTGGAGGACCAGGAGACTATATGGTTTGTCAGAACTCTACCTATTGGCCTGTCAGGTCTGAGTGACTCTATCGGTATGGTGGCCACACCGTCCAGTTTAGCTCAACAGGTCATCGAGATGCGCAAGTCGTCATACCGTGTCAAGGTCCAGTCTCATTGTGACGGTGACACATGTGCTTTCGTAAGCATTCTAAAAAATGTCTTTCGAAGTTATGGGTAAACAATTTTAGTGGGGATTCAGGCACCCATCTTTCCACTACAGATGAATTGTATGAACCGCTGTAAATAAGAACGGTGTGCGAACTAACTATTGAGATGGCAGGCAGAGAGAAGCATGCAAACGACAGAATGATGTCAGGTAATATTGATTACGACCAACAGAACCAGACATTTTTTCCTGTCCGCGTGTATTGATTAGAGTCAGCGTTAGGATAATCATAGTTGAAAAGCCGGTGCTTCTTGATTTACGTGATTAAAAACAGGAGTATTTCCATGTACCTAAATTAAGAACAAGGGGTGGAGGTCTGAAAAATCTGACCTTCGAAGTGGTTTCATATTTAGTCCGTGCGCAACTCCGACATGGGAGACTACTGGTGTGCCTCTGCCGCAGACAGACATCACTACCAAACTGTAGGTACATCGCGATGCAGTCTTGGAAGTCGGACCGTTTGTTCAAGAGAGTTTTTTCTTACAAAAAGAAGACTGTCGTCTCGTTGATCAGTAGCTTTGGGATTCACGGTTCTTCAGAACATTACTGGAAACTGAAAAAAATCACTACGTCCTAAGGCCCTCAATCTGTTCAAAGACAACTGTGCCAGTCCCGACTGTCACGGGATAGTAAGTTTAATCATTGACAATTCAACGAAAAGAGATGGTCTTTCTTTCTAACGATGAAATCAGCCAGACTACTACCACATAATGATAAGAGAAACAAGATGGTTAACGTACCTAGTTTTGACAGACCAGCTGTTCTGGATCGGCCGCGGGGTTGTCTCTTGATTTTTCGTCGTGACGAATTCTTCTAAAATAGGAAATGTGTTAAGGTGATACTCAGACAGCAACAGAAAGGAGGTATCAGCAAATGAAAAATTCAAAAATAGCCCTGAAGTATGAGTGTCAACCATGGGCGCAATCACACAAACGAAGATTTGACGTCCCCACCAAAAATCACAAAATACTCAAACAGTAAAACAGTTAAAAACGAGCTAGCTCATTCTTGCACAGGCTCCACCGCGTGCCTGAATACAAAAGTGTCATTTACAAACACCTAGTCGATGGTTGTCACCATGTAACACGTGGGGTTGATTGGGAGCCGTAAATGCCCGAATCCAGCCTGGGACATTTGAGACAAATTAGAATGAGGGCCCTGATAACAAGGTTTACTGAATGCACAAGTGCGGGGTGCAAACAGTTCAGTCCTTAAAAATAGACAATTATCGTTAGTGTTCACCACAAAGCTAAGCTAAAGCACGCATCAGTGCATGAATGAGCTGACGTACGAAACAATGGTGGAAAATTTAATCCGTATGAACGAACAAATAGAAATCGAATAAAGAAACGGGGAAGACGATCAAACAATCGAGCAGAATGAAGTGACATGAATAATAGTTGTCACAGGGCAAAACAAGCCACATTTGAAATGTATACCTGAATGTTGTACGGAAGAAGAAATCATTCACACAACTTAATTAAAAATGCAGTCACGCATTCTGGACGAATGACAATGACACTGATGACTACAGAAGCCAGGTATGACGGGACTATTAAGAATCGGAAAACCTTACTTTAGGAAGCCAGTTATTTTCTGAATCATCGCTGGGACCTGACATTGCATGGGCACCGTTTTCGAGGTCGGAGCCAGAATCTGACGATAGCGGGGAGATACTTTTCGAAGAAACTGAAGCAGACAAGGAACTCAGCGACTTCTTTCGCGGTAACGCCTTCCGAACTTGGTTATCACTTTTCGGCGGACGACCCGGACCTCTGCGACCACGGGACGGTTTGGTAGTAAGAAGCCTGTGGGAAGTTATGGACGTACGAATTTTATGGTCCAACACCGAATCGTGTTTGGAAGTGAGATTGAACAAATCTGTTGTCAGCGCCCCACCAGATCTATGCGGACCACCTACGGCGGCAGCCATCGCGGCTTTTGTTTCGGCTAGTGCAGATATTGCTGCTGCTCCTGGGGTACCTGGCAGCACGGAAGGCATTGACAGTCTGGAAGGAATTTTTTTGCGGTCGTTATAACCCAGATCGGGTGGACCATCAACTCCACGGTTGTGAGATTTATAACTTTTAGTAACAGCCTGTGGCTGGGTAAGTCGTGTGATGGCCGTGGTTAGAACGGGGGAAGGCGGGTCGCTTGTGGGGGTTGCACTAGTGGTAGTTTGATGGCTGCTCGACGAAGTGTGCCGCCTGAACAACAGTATGGGTAAGGCAAAACGAACGTATAATTGTCACCTGTTCTAGAGTGGTAACATGCACGGCAACAACGTCCACAAGTAGCGAGTTACTCAAGATGTAACAGAATGGAAGGACAAGTGAAATTTAGCCCCACAAGAAAAGATGTTAAGCCGTCTCGCTGGAAGTTCTCACAAAATGAATATTCCACAGATGGGATCGACAAAGCAAGACGCACGTCAAACGGTCCAAACACTGTTGATTACGCTGAAGAGTAAACTCAGCGCTGAAGAGCACGCTTCTTAATGGGGAATTCATATAACACAGTTACCTATTTGTAAATAATTTTGAAATAGACAAAGTTTGAATGTGAGGCCATGGATTAGGTATGAAATATAAACGTATCAGCCGCGAGTAAACCAAAGGACATATTGCTGCTACACAAAGCTGATCAAATATTTTAAGCGGATATAGATACAAACAGGCTATACGCTATCGGTTGAATGACAAGATCGAAATGTAACACAGCACAAGAACTTGATCTGATCACACGGCTATAACCTGACAGGTTGTTAAACGGTCATAACGCCTAGCCTACACCGGAAATCGTGCCAATAACGATGTGAATATTATAAATACCATCCTGTCTTGAAAAATGAATTCAGGCTTATGGATAGCATTAAGCCTAACTTAACACACAATATTCACGATGTTAACAAGGTGAAAGTATCCCACTAGAAAAACAGACAGTAGTTAAAACAACTGCTGGCATGTCAACCAATCCTAAAGAACATTAAATGTGTTCATGTTCCATATCTTGGTACCCACGCGATACACTGGGTCATATGTGGAGGGTTGAATATCAACGAGTTATCCAAATTTGGACAACAGCATGATGGGGGTGGTCGGAACCACTGAGCAACTACAACTGTGCTGATTATTATATAACGATTGTCACCGGACCAGCAAAACATGGCACCGACAAATCTTCGTCGATTCAAGTAGATGCATAACAAAACAAAACGGTATAATAAATGTAGAGGTGAAAACTGCATTCACATGACCTCTCGAGGTGAACTTAATAAGCAGTCATATATGGTTAGTAGTTTCATAAACGGGATTGTAGGTGTTAACAGAATGCAGAAATGAAGGGTTTCAACACCGCAGAGATTGTGGAGACCATGTTCTTTGTACTATATTACGTCAAAGAGAAAGCGGGTAAAAATGAGCCGTCAAATAAAGCAACAAGCAGTCAAGGCAGTTAGTCGAAGCAAGTGTCTCAGTATCAAAATGAGTAAATTATAGGGTTACCTTTCGAGATCAACTCACAGATTACACAGCTTTCGGCATTTGTTGTGACAATACACTGAACATGGTGTGAAGTCGAGATCGTACTGTCAGCCTACTCAGGTTTAGGAAGTAAAGGCAAACAAAACTCAAACTATTTTCAACGCAATTTGAGATACCGCGAGTTCATTCCAAGTGATAGGTCGGTGTTAGTAAACAAGTCAGAATACAAATTGTCTGTCAATTATACGGACGAGTATGATCCAACTGACCACCCCTATAACATTTGTACACTAAACAACACTTAGCGACGCAAATGTAGACAAGGAAAACCTGTTCACCTAACGCACCAGAACGAAGCGTACCACAAAAAATCTCCCCTGCCCTGATAACTCAAGTATGGTTACGCGCACCTAATAACGAGCAAGGACTCGAGTATACAAAACACGGGTACCATCACTCCGGTTTAATCGAACGGTAAGCAAAAAAACCCGGAAGAGAAATAGTGATTTACCTTCGTTTAACTTTTTTCGTATTGTGGGAAGCAGAGGAGGATAGTGGACTCTCGGTACGATTGGCTCGCGAGGTTTTATTCAACGAACCCCTCCGAGGACCAAGATAGATTTCATCCGAGTAGTCCTCGTCAGAGGGTGGCAAATCACTCTCGCCCGACGAATGTGTGTAGTAACCACTTTCTATGTTTGCTTGTAGCTTGCTAACCTCATTCCATGCACGTTCAAATCCACCGCCGGAAAGAGTCCCGGATGTATTGTTTCGTCGAAGAACACCTATTTCGTCAGCAGGGACGTGAAACGGCCGTGTATCGCTCTTCCTAACTAGTGCACGTTCATGCGTTCCGCCAAAAAAGCGGATCTAGCGAGGAATGAGGAAAACGAGTTAAGAAATCAACAGACCATATTATACACATGTATATAACACATTGTGGTGCAGATATATATATATATATATATATATATATATATATATATAATGTGCATCAACTGAATACATATACATATCCAAACCAAGAGCAACGTATTAGGTATCGGCGTCACAACGAAGTGGCGAATAGCAAAAACAGTAGGAACGTTCTCAAAAGAAATGTAACATCGGAGAAAAGCAACTGTGGACTTTGATTCCGGATTATTGCTGACTATGCGCCTAACAGATTATCGTCATCATTTGGACTTGTCGGTACCGTTCAATTCAATCCACTTTATGAAACGCGAGTTGTATGAAATTGGTTCACTAAAAGTATAACAGAATGAACATCCATTTTCAAATGTTGAAAGGGATTGTCAAGGTTATGCGAAGAAACCAATGGAATCCATATGAAAAACTATTAAGTCGTTAGATAGGAACAACTTCAATACATTCTTTAGAAGCCTGACGATATTGATGTGCATACGACTGAAACTCAGGTTCAGGACACGAAAAGCAGCATGTGAAGGAGCATTAATATGCAGAGGTGAACATTCAGGAATTAATCGGTTGCGGAATAAAAATCCGAACTCGTCAAGCAAGATATTCACTTTCTTGTTCATAAGATGTAGTTGGACGTTATATATGAAACGACTAATTAAATCGGTTAGATTTTCCAGACTCAGACAGTGACAACTGAGATGAAAGACGTTTAGTTTTGTCCCAAAAAAGAACGTCATACAAGTGAAAGTAAATAATTCAGTCATCAATATAGAAAGAGAAAAATCCTATATGAAAATCCGCGAATCAGACCTAGTTAGTGCCGCCCACCAAAAAGGATATCGTGTGAACATTACACTTAAGTCTGTCATACGTATCAACCCCTGAGAAACTGAAAAAGTGCTAAATATGAAGGTCCGGCATGTTGTAAAACAGAGGTGACCTTATGAGTAAGATCATTTTTATTTGAAGTGGCGTCTCCCAGTCTTGTACATCGCCGTGTACAACGCGGAAACATTAAGTACAGTACCCTGAAGCAGTAATTCTCATTGTCCTTTAGCATGGACGCAAACCGTTTAACCCTACCACGTAGGAACCATTTAACATGAACTTTTCCAATCTGGAGTCGTTTCATTTAAGCTGTTTACTTTAATATTTAGAATTACAGTAATTGCATTCTATCAGTGTGGCAACGTTATCGATTTTTCAAATTGGTTAATTGTTGAAGTTTGTGCGTACGTAACTCGTAGAAGAGTGTATACACAGAACGATATTAACCAGATTGATTAATGGAAAGTGTTGGTCACTAACTCCAAATTACAGTCATAGGATATTGAGTACTATATACCACACTCTCATGACATTATGCGGAAAGGAAGGGTGGTTGGTCTTCAGACTTCATAGGAAGTATGGCATTTTCAAGAATTCATTAACATAAGATAACTGGTAGAGTATACCATTAGAATCCATGACTAACAAACACTTTTCAAAGTACCAAGGAAGATGGATAACTGCCAACTTCATCACCAAGTTATCCTATTATCAAAATGACTAACATCAGGACATATACTCGTCAACAGAGTTCTCGCGTAACCAAACCGACAGTTTGAAAACATATGAAGCTGAGTTCGTTTCTCTTCTGGAAATATGCCTGCTCATGTGAATCAAGAGTTAGTTCGGCGGAATGGCAAATATATTTTTGCGGTAGATTATCGAATGAAACGAGAATTCACAACAGAAGCCCACACACAAGCCAAATAAAAGGGGACCTCCTTCTGCTCCAGAGAAGGACGAACGTTACGAAGCATAACAAACATATGGGTCTAAGCTACCAAAGTGAAAACAAAAAAGTCTAGAGGTAGGAATATGTCACCTATAATAAACAGGTCAAAAGGTACAGGTCTGACAAACCATATAGTCTCCTGGTCCCCCAGGTTGGGGTTCGGAACAAGATTGACATCTTTTTCCGGTTTTGGCACACTGCCACTCGTCCGCTGCCTTGTGATACAGGCTTTTGAGTCAAAGACTGGTTGAAAACCCTAACCATTCTCGCGTTTAGGTCTGGGCGTCCTGGCGGCATCTACGTCCAAACAACCAGGAATACTAACAACCCCGTTAATTCCATACTTCATCGGCCGTCTCGCAGTATAAACCGAGTCGCCTTATTTGCTGCATACAGCAGGGTGGATAGTCGAAAACATGCTACTGCTGACCCCTCCCCCATTGTCCTATCTATTTTAGCTCCCAAGCTCCACCTGTTTCTCATTTCTGGCGATTACTCTGCAGGTCCCACCATAAACATATGGAACTAACAGCACTCACACTGTCTACTCGATGCTGGTCATACACTCCGGGTCACTCCAAGGGAGCCGCTACGGATCAAGCTGGAGTGGTAAAGTTATAGTTTTTTCTTACTCCTGTTAACGATACTTCACTTTTGTACAACAATGTTTTCGCATCACCTTTGTATGTCGTTTAAATTGATTAAAAATGACCTTGCAATACAATACAAATTTTGTGCGCACCGATCTGCTCTTCTCTGTGTTGCACAGTCGTTTGGCGATACCACACGGATCTTTCACTCAATGTTTTAGTTCCGGCGTATTACGAACATCGTCGCAGCTCTTGTTGCACTTCAGCGGTCTCCGGTAACTCCGTGATATCCATACTTTCGGGATACTGGCAAATTTGGAATATTGTGGTGATCATCTTGAATACCTTTGAACACCTTCCGTGAGTAAAACTCTGATACCGTAACTTGCTGGAACCCTGTAACTATTCTGTTGCATTCATTCATTTTTGTTGTCATCGATAGCCTAGTGAGGTACGCTTGCATTTACTTAAGCTATTCAGTAACTCGTTTTTGACCAATACAAATTGGTGAGCCCCAACGTAGTCAACTTCTCACGTTTCTCCGCCATCATAAGTTAACAAAGTCGTAGTACCTTCACGTTGTGTTTACTTTCTTTTTCTAGCGTTCTCTTCAATCACTACAGGCGTTAACGTGTTCACTGTTTCATTATTGTTGCGTGTTAAAGAGTCTCTTCTCTGTTGACATGTCCAACTACGCAGATTCAACCGAGCAGCTGACCGCACCTGTGCATATCAAACTGCATGAATTTGGAGTCAATAACCCTCGTCTCTGGTTTGGACAAGTTAAAGCTGTTTTTTGAAGGCGGTTCATTAAGTTGTAAACCATGATGTACTCCTACATAGTTCATTCCATCCCTACCCAGATTGCTGAAGAAGTCTCGGAACTTATCAACAATATACTTGAAGACCAATAGTACGATAAGCTAAAAGACGTCTTAATTAGCAAGGTAGGTGTTTCTGAACAGCGGAAGCTGGGACAACTATTTTCTAAAATGCACCTGGGTGATCGCAAGTCATCTCAACTATTAAGGCACATGGAACAGCTTCTTGGAGGCATAAAGATGGATGACCTCATTTTTTGACAACTGTGAAAGAAAAATCTGCCATCAACTACTCGTGGGATTTTGGCTACGTTCAGCAGTGTTGTGCCCATAGAAGAGCTTGTAGAAGCAGTTGACAAAATGTTGGGCGTTTAACGTAACTTCAAGCTAGTAAATACAGTTGTCAGCCAACTTCATGATGACCTGCATGGAATGTTTGACAAAATAAATCCAGTTACTGGTTTGCAGTCTGCATTCTCGAGTGCACAGACCACGCAGCCGATCTAGAACACCAACTCGACGTCCGATAGCACCAGCACACGAAGATCATGGTCATTGTTGCTATCACCGTACGTTCGGTCACCGAGCAAAGAAGTGCACCCAGCCTTGCACCTTCCCTACTTTATTGACAGCACAGAGAAACTCAGTGACTGTTCAGTGATGGCGACGGCTGTGCCTGATGTCTTCTCCGAATTTCGCTTTTTTCTACATCCCTAACAGATCTACAGGTTACGATTTCAAACAGCATCTCTGAGTGCTGATCTCCTATCTCACTTTGGTCTCCTGATTGATATTCGGCATCACATATTTTTGGTCAGCTTGATTTCCTTGAGTGTTAAGGGCGAATTAACCAACAGGAATTCCATCGGAATCCATATGGTGGTACTCAACCCCTCAAAATATTCTCAGCTGACCCAACAAAACGCGCAGCCCACAAATCCGTCGTACCACCCGCATTCTTTGGAACACGACGTGACACATACCACTGTGATCAAAGGACAACCAGTGACCATTCACCCTAGACTTCTTCCCCCCGAAAAGCTGAAAATTGCTAAGGCGAAATCTGAACACATGCTTTAAGTTGGTATTATCTGCCCATCCAAGAGTGCATGGTCTCCCTCCTTGCACTTGGTCCCTGAGAAAAAACCGGGCCATTGGAGGCCATGTGATGATTTTCGAACGTGCAACAATGCTACCGTATCGAACTATTGTCCCATTCCCTGTATCCATGACTTTTCTTTGACTCTACATTCCAAGCACGTTTTCTCTCAAATCGACTTAGTGCGTGCATACTACCAAATTCCCGTCGTTGAAAAAGACATTCCCAAGACTGTGATTACGACTCCATTTGGCTTGTACGAGTTTCTTCAAATGCCCTTCGGCCTTTGAAATGAGGCTCAAACATTCCAGCGTTTTACGGATCACGTTGAACGTGGTCTGGATTTTGTCTTTTTTTACCTTGACTATGTTTCTGTCGCCAGTCGTCCCCTCGAAGAACATGAAACACATCTTCGGGTTGTGCTGCAGCGTCAGAATGAATGCGGGATTTCCATCAATTTAGCCAAATGCGTTTTTGGCGTCTCGTCCCTTGAAGTTCTTGGACATTTTATAGACGCAGGTGGTATCGAACCCTTAGACACCAAGGTGTAAGCGTCGCAGGAATATCCCATTCCTGATTCCATCAGAAAGCTTTAACATTTCATTGGGACTGTTAACTATTAACGCCGCTTTATTCTTCACCGCTCACAGCTTCTGAAGCCATTGACTGATCTGCCCTGTGATCCTAAAAAGGATGTTATTTCAAGTCCTGAGGCGCTACAAACGTTCAACGACGTAAAGAAAGCACCCAGCGACGCAACGACCCTCGCTCAGTTTAATCCAGAGTCGACTGCTCATCTGATCCTTTCGGTTGGTGCGTTTAATTATGCTATCGGAGCACTGCTTCAGCAATACGTCGGTGGCGAATTACGACCAGTTTCATTTTATTCCCAAAAGCCATCACCCGCGCAAGCCAATTATAACGCCTTTGATCGTGAGCTGCTTGTTATCTGCCTGACCATTAGACATTTCCGTCATTTGTTGGAAGGAAGGAACATCACTGTTTTAACGAACCATAAAGCTTCAATCTACACCCTTAACACTAGTCAGGACAAGTATTCTCCTCGCGAAATTCGATACCTCGATTTTATAGCGCAATTCACAACGGATATCAGACACATCGACGGAAACTCCAAAGGAGTTACTGATGCGTACGCGGTTTATTGCCCACAATACAGATTTCTAGAAAATTGCTGAAACTCACACGTCAGATCCCGACTTTCCCTACATTTACATCTCACTTTTCCAGTGTTCCCATATCCCCTGGCCTTCTTCTTTGTGTGTGATACTTCCGTGGGCATTCTACGTCCAATCCTACCCTCTTCTCTTCGTCGAACCCATTTTTTTCCATTTACATTCTTTGCCACACCCTGGTGTCAGCACCATGTTCAAATTAATTAGTTAATTAATTAATTACTGTCCATCACGTTTGGCCCAATATGAACAAAGATGTGCGCTGGTGAACTGAAGCATGCCTTCGTTACCAGAAGAGTAAGGCACATCGCCACACCTTCACCTCACTTGGAAATTCCCTCATTCCAGATGCACGCTTTCTTCACGTCCATGTTGACCTGGGTGGCTGGCTCATTGCCCCCATCAAACGGCAAAACGATGGCAAGACGCCTTGGTATAGGGTCTCCATGAGGAAGAGCTGCAGTGTTTGATGAATGACGACCTATAATGCAATGTAATCGCCCGTAAGATCTAATTCGCGTTCCTTGAACTGGTCATCGAAGTTTTCAGCCTACCTGCCAATTCGATAACGCAGTTGGTGGCATCTATCTTCGGATTAGCCTGTCACAGTGGTCGAAGCCAAAGGACATCTGTGCATAAACATCGCTACAAATGGCTTCCGTTGCACAACTTGAGGTTTCATTCACACAACGAGAATCCAGTGTAAATCCAAATGATCAGCCTAATCAAGAATAGTGGAAAATAACTACCAACTGCACATAAAGCTGTTCAATAAATCAAATGACCTTTGTACTCGTAGTGACTCCATCGTTGACGACATCAAGTCTAAGAAAACAAATGGAACACCAGGATTTTTGAAACATCACTTAAATGACTTTCGGGATATCAAATTTTATAGCACAAATGGTTAGAAAGCATTCATAGAGTGGCTTGCAGTGTCTCAACATAGTTCGGCCTGATTTCGCAGGCTGTCATGTTTTATTTCCACAACGTATTCTCCTCTTTCCTACCACACTGATTCCTTCATATATTATTCTAATCTACCATTCTGTTCGTTACGTTATACATCACATGCCTCGTTTTCTGACTGATTAAAGCTTTCCTATCAGTCGTTGTCTGCTCTTCACTCTCTCGGTTATTCGTCACCGATCTATTCGTTACACAAGTATATAAAGGTTCATATAAAAAGGGAGTACTCACCTCGTAAGAATCATCTCGCTCAAGGAGCACCTTGCCCGGCCAATAGTATTGGCTAATAACAGCATCGTTGAAAAAGCCCGCCCCAGTCGACGTACGATTGCGAGCCCATATTAATTCATGAGGGGGCTTACAAGGTTTGCTGATCCAATCAGCCAGGCGGGTTTTTGCGTTAATATAACAATCTGTACAAAGTTGGATCTCATTTAGTTCCTCGTTGACAGAACGGAGAAAAAAACGGACTTCGTCAGCTTGAACGCTGTAAGGGCCGTGTAGAATGCAAACATCATGCACGAGTAATTGCACATCCATGGAAAACTCCTCCAGCGCTGCATAACGACCATCTTTGATTTTTCGTTGGAGTAATTCCAAGTCGGTGTATTTATATACAATGAATTCGTTTTTGTTTATTTCGTTTGGGTAACCGATATGAAGAAAGGTCTTCCACAGCGGTTGTTTACGGAGATGATGTGTTGCAAACTCTAGGAGTTTTCGAATCTGCTTTCTGGAAAATTCACATTTTGGCCTTGATTCGCAAACAGCGCAACTGAAATCATCAAAAAAGCCATCGTGCAAAGTTGGGGAACGAATGGATTTTCCGGAGGGACTGGATAGCTGGGCAGCTTCTTGGGCACATTCCATATGATACACGCGAAAGCAGTCAGAACATCTTAAAACTTCACCTGGCTTGTGACACTGAAAGCAATACCAGTCATGCTTCCCACGAGCGCACGGAACAGAGAAATCGGGAAGTCGATAACCAGTCGGACCGAGCTTGCCGAAAGACGGGTCAATCTTTTCGATCAATCCATCGCCCTCGATCTCGTCCAGAAGTAACCTGATCTGATCATCTTTCAAACCGAATTTCTTGCGCAGTGATTTTACAAGCTTATCTGTTGGCACGACTAATCTTTGACCCTTCACAGTACCAACTGTATCCCACACTTGTCGAACCTTCAGGGGATCCGCGTGCCGATAATTCCGGAGTTTCGCATAATCCATCTCAGCACTATGGCATTTTATGTACTGCAAAGTAATCAAATAAAGTCATGAGCGTGAAGGCGAATCAAAACTAAAGTTACTAGGCCCACAAGTAGTCCTAACAACCCACGAGATTATCGAAAGTAGATAAGAACTACGATTAAAAACACCGCATTAAAGACTTTTCAACGTCTCGGTTAAGGATAAATAAGTAGGAAGGTATGCTCATTAAAAAGTGTCGAAGTGCAGAACAACGAATGAAGCATTGTTAGTAAGAGTCACTAATAATGAAAAATAGTCGTAGTAGCCGAGACCAATAATTGGTTGTCATACAAAAACCAAACACAACACTTTGTACACCATAAGTATGTGTCGCAAAAACACGTGGTTTAGAAAAAAAAGAACCCGGTGGTCCACACGATTTCTTGTGTTTAGTAAGGTCAACAACATGGAAAGGGAAAATGACTGGATACACGTTTACAACGGAACTAACTAGCCTTGTGAGGGGTCAACTGTGGGTCAAACTCTTGCTAGCAGTTCACTGATACAGATAATAACGTTGAAATCGGTCAAGCGAAATTGGTCGCATGATGAGCGTGAGAGAATAACGAATCCGTGAAAGTCCGTCAATCCACAAGTGAGCACAGGGGGCAATAAAAACACTAAAAGAGCGGGCATTGAGTAACAATAGGAATAACCCATTACACCTGCCCATTTGTTAACCAAACATTTCTTAATACTTCACTACCTCGATGCTGAAAAGATCGGCGAGCGACAATAAGACCACGCGTGAAAAGCGTTGAGCAAGTATGCAGAAAACACGATCCATTGATCACTATCCTCAGTACACCTTCTAATCCTAATAATTATGCGCGTGGTGCTGCCACCATACTGACAGTTCTTAGTAGACGATCATAGGAAACGGGCGTCAGACAGACAGCGTCAACGTATCGCGCATTCAGACGAGACAGTAGGTCCTTTTTTAGGACAACTATGCCACAGCGGACCAGGAGCCTACTGTTGTGATAGCTACGGAAAGTTTTCCACCAATATGTTCGTCGGTTGCTACACAAATCCCTAGACGAACAACGTCCTTGGCTACAAGTCTAAGCTGACACGGGCAAGCGCCCCATCCGACCGAAACATTTTACCACATAAAGAGATGGGACAATCCCTTTACAAAGGTCACTAAAAAGCATCTTCTATCAATCCTTGTTATAAGGCTGAAGACCACGTTTCCGCATAATTTGTGTGGAGGTAGCTAAACTACGCAGAACAGCTTGGCTGAAGTAGTCGTCTAGATTGCACTGTTCCTATCCGAGCCCACTGTATCCTGAATATTGCTTAGTTTGTAGGTGCTTCATTGAAATAGTATGAACGCCGTTAATGCGTGACAAGCCTTTACATTTCTAAACAAAAAAACGGATAGCCGGCAACTACCAATCGTGGTCAGAACGAACAACATACCTCCATTGGTCACAGCAACAACTAAACGTACTTAGACGGTCCTACGGTACACAATGGTGTACTTCCTGAAGATCATTTCACAGCTGACTTAATTTGAGAGCAAACTGATAAGCTCATAGAGAAAACAACGAAAAACTTGACAGACTTCGACTACGGTATAATGACAGAATAATTTTCCATTTCTGAACTTACGTTGACTGAGGCAGTGAACCTTCAAACAAATTACGGGCGGAAGTTGACTCCTTAATCACACGCGCAAAAGAGCGCTGTAAGAAAGAGAATGGTCTGAAAAGCCCAGATATACAGGTCAATCCAGATGACTTGACAACTGGTCAATAAGAATCATTCAATCCCGCCATGAAGTGTTTCCTATGCTAGAGGGGCTACTACAAAGCTGAACTGTCGCCATCCAAGGTGAGTGTATGTACAAGCAGCTGCCGGTCGAAAAAAAACATCCTACAGAGATGGTGCTGCCGCATATTAAGTAGTGGTACCTTTCGAAAAGTGAGTGGTGTTTTGAACCGTCCGCATATGATCAACCGAGCGCAGCGATATTACTACCGTAAACCAAATAGACGAATCCATGCTCTGGAAGATACGACAAAACAACGGTGAGATTATCTATACCCTAATCAACATTGATTTCTCTATCAGGCGTAAGAAAGGATGTTTTGCGTAAAAGCCTTTCGTTTCAGGTCAGTAGTACTTCTCTATAGCATTTTTTAGAAAAGTGGTTCATGACCGGCCTTATGGAATCGTCTTTCGCGGCTTTTTTTCCGAATGTATACAATAGCTACTGCGACAGGGCGATGTCCGACAGAATAATTAAGTTGTCGAAGCCATCGTATAATCCAATCGGAGTACGGAATCGAGCTTACGTAAGGCAGAGAGCAGGAACCAATGAACGTCATCAATCACCATATGGTCTGCAACACTGATGCAGTCAAGTATTTTTGTAAACGTTCTGGTATTCCAAAACCGGTCCGACACGTGCAGGTACATTATGGGAAGTTTCGGAAGAGACGATGGTTGGTGCATGGTGACGTCCAAATGAAGTCAGCTACAAGACCGCATATAAGTGGATGCATGTCTACTGCATCAGTTACGAACCTCAAACCTACAGTTATCGAAGTAAAAGTCTGCATGAATGAGGTCGGTACGATACTAGAATGCACCTTCACCAACCTGACGGTGACTCATATTTCTGAAAAGCAACATAGATACTTTTTTATCGCCAGGTGTCCCAAATAATCGAACACAAGACTAACTTCATATATACACACTTCTATTTCACTCCCTACAACTCTACCGTAACTGATGTAACCTCTCAAGTACACAAATCGGTCAACAACTTCCATGACTTCATTGTCTAACACCAAATCTACGTAATCACAACAATCTTGTAGAAGCACTTTGCATCTCGAGGCTGCAAAAGCACATTCCGAAGTATTCAGCAGAACGCGGAAAAGCGTTTAGTGTTGTTTGTGCCGCTTGTTGT
>LUCH01001380.1:118256-136416 GCA_013368495.1 Paragonimus heterotremus
TCGCATCGAAGCTGACATCACCAAAAATGACACAATGTTCCCTTTATAGTTATACCCTAACTATTATGGAGACCGCCAGATAGACATGATGGATATAACTGCAGTTATATCTACCATGTCATCATGATATCGTCGACATCAGTTACCTACTTGATTGCCTCGTTGCACCGTTTTTAATCATTAACAGGACCTAATCAGTTAGGTTATTCCTCCAGATGACCGCTGCCACCGCATCCACTAGATGGACCAACGCATTACGGAAGAACTTTAAACGGTGAGAATCGCAGACGGCGTGCTTAAATACCCATATGTAATTCTAGTTGTAAACCATTAGCAACGACCTACCACAAAGTACTGCCATATGCGAAGGGGCTGAATAAATAAGTTGGTATAATAAGGATAACCATGAAGCATATCGAAACATGTGCAAGCCAGTACATAGGTTCATTACTAAGATCCGAGTGCACATAAAACCATAGCAACTAGGAAAAATAGCAAGGTAAGGGGAACATGCCCTACCAAACAGAACACCAACGTAAAGCGCAGAATAGGAATCCATTACCTGATGACACGCTCAAACAAACGGAATACATTACAAAAACGGAAAATCATACAACATTCCTGACAACTCATTAGCGATTACCAAAAATAAAATACTGACGAGGTAGTAAAAATGCTATAGAGCGCGTTATTCGAAATTGGAAGAGAATAAAAATCGAGATGGCTGAAAAGTATCTAGAGGGAGCAAGTGTCCACACACGTAGACCAATAATACGTTAGTCTCAATATATTATTATCGGCCATTGACGGAGTATTACAGAAAGTATAAAATGTGCCCCAGATACTGTGAGAAATAAGTTAATTCCCATGTGCTAAACATTTTTATCAGGGACGTTGAAGAATTGCGATATTTCGATGAGGGAACACGCTGACGAGGAAGCGTTTTTTCTCTCGTATCGACGTAAATTAAATTCGTCGAACTTTGAAATACTGTAACAGGGAAGCCAGACGTTCTGGCTTCGGGTACTAATTACACTCATAAACCAGCTTTGAACAACGTGGAGACACCGGGGAACAGCATTCTTCTGAGATAAGGGTTCCAACGATAGTTCTGTGGAAGAAGACAATAGAAACAATCGTGAGCCAAAGGCTCAATAAGATATGCACACTACTTACACAATCGAGAACAAAAGTGGCGCCAACAACACGGCAGCACGAAACGCTACAATGAGGCAATTCATTCTACTAGATCGAGATGGGGGAACTCATGTTGACAGATGCGTGTACAGGTCCATACTTATAGTATCTGCATATGCAAAAAGTGTCCGAATTTGAGGAACGAATACGCACATAAGCAAAACATATATACATATCGTGAGCGAGGTATATATGTAGTGGACCAGATATGTGGGCTACAATAATTCTCGATATAAAAATAATGAATGAAGTCAAGGACTGGACTCACCGAAGACTGACAATTTTCGTGAGGCGTCCAATGGCGCCGGAAAGTATTCGGATTGTTCCAAACGTAGCTGAGGATGCGAAGTAATCGAGCTGAAAGTTAATTCAACGAATAGGATGTTTGAAACTGGGTTACAACCACCGGCGTCGTAGGAAGAACCAACAAGCGCGTGTAGCAGAGTCTATTCGAAGACGTGTTGTGTTGTTGTTCTAACTCGGGTCAAACAAAGATGTACAATGTGGTTTCATGCAGCAGTTACGCAAACTTAGCAAAGTGGAGTACAAAATAATGAAAACTACACGATTTAGTAGGGCACATTATTTCTTAATAACCCTACTCATAGCATATTTTTATTACATACTGCTTGACCATATTATCTAAGCTAGTTACGGTCGTGATGATCACTTTTCGTCGTAGTTCATGAGTGCCTGGATAATTTTTAATTTGGACATCCGACCAGGAATATGCATTTCGAAACACAAAAATACAAGATTCCCGGAAGTTATCTGCTTTTTCTTGCACCAAGGTCTTTCGATCTTTTCAGTGATCTCGAAGCTTTGGACAATTGTCACAACACTAATAGATGTTTGAATAGCACCGAGTCCTCGCAGGCACCTCATCTTCTATGGTTGGTATAACAGACAAAATGCCCGCTGAAATATGGCTTGCATTTTGAGGACAACAACAAAATTTTCATCAGGGTGTTTTTGATGCCTTTGTGGCCGAAGTAATATGAACAGATTTACGTCCAACAGCAAAGCAATATTTTGCTTAGCATATAATGTTCACTGATTACAGAACGTACTGACTCAGATGCATGCACATGATGCTGTTATGTACGTTTTCCTGCAGGAATAACCGAAGTTTGTCCAGCTCGATTCTGAAAATAATCCGTGGGGATAAAATCTGTTGTCAAACAGCGAATTTACGACAGATCCGTGAATATCCGGCAGTATTCCGGTGGTATCGCCCAAAAATTTTGTAGTCGTCCGTTTTTGTGAAAAAATGATCGCGAGTGTTGAAAGGTTCGTTTTAACCGACCGTTTATTTGTCTATCTTTCATCTGGCGCCAAGGTTGAAAACGTTAATGGTAGATGTTGCGATTCTACAAATGCGGTTTCATACGAGGTAGCTGTTTCTGTTCGATCAATAGTTAACCGTCTTTTACTGATAAATGATTTATTTTGTATAAATTTGATTTTAGGTGATGGATAATCCACAGGGATTCAAAGATCTATTCGAGGGTCGATACTTTTTTTCTAGTTTTCCGTAGTAGCGAAGGTTTTTGGAAAAATATATGAAGGACCACATTATTTTGTACGTGCTTGGTTCAAGCAAAAAATCAAGCAATGGACGCTTGGAATATGACATCAGTGTGAGTAATACTGAGGTTACGTGGTAAGTGGCGTACCGGTGTGCCAACTACAAGCGATGTAGGAGCGAAAGCCGCCGACCACGACGCGTTTAGTGAGTTCAGTTCACTTACTTTACAGTGCTCAGTTCTCGTAATACACGCTGCCAATCACGCTTCAACGTCACCAGGAGGAAATCAATGTTGGTTGTTAGTCTTTTTATACTAGAGCACAACCACGACCTAACTGCCTTGCTGTACGATGAACGCCCAGTAGATCGTCGGCTGACTGCGAGCGAAGTGAGCGACTCTAGGTATCTGTTCGAGTACAACACTCCAAATGCGAAGTTAAAGCAGTATGTTGTGGATGTTGATGGCTAGTATATAACGACAGTGGATATTCGCAACATCAGTCATCGTTCATAACCTCCGACAACAAGTAAGTTGGTTTGTTTACATTGATGTTGCAGAAAATCTACCCCAAATTCTTGATCACATAGAGAAAAATGGCGCACTACGTGTCATCAAAAGCGATGGCAATAGATACACGCACACATGTTTCGCACGGAAACAGCAAGTACGGTCGTTCAGACGTTTTACTGATGTGGCCGTTGTCGATGCCCCGCATGAGACCAACCGCCACAAGTAGGTCCTGTATCGGCTCACATGTGCGGTTGTAGCTTGAAGCTATATCAGTTTCTTGTCAAGGACGGGATGGGCCATGAATGACACGTGATGTACGGCTATGTTCGTAGTAAAAAGTACGCTTCCTCCGTCGTCGGTTTGAAACATTTCGTGATGTGATGAGGGATCACAGCTGCGAGAACGTTTGTAACGGACAAAATGGCTGCCCAAATGCGAACAACACGAGTCGTGTTTGGGTGCGACATAGAGTTATGCTATCCCCATGTTTCAGATACCGTGAGGAAACACGTGAGTTGGTGCTGTTAACCCTATAATCTCCATTCAAACGAATTCATTTAGAAGTTACTATTCGTTTAATCGTATGGCAACTGTAAATAACTCAGACTAGTGAGTGGAAACATTCGACCACTTATGGTTAAAGTTCAACCAAGATGTTGCGTTAACCTGACGCACAGACTCAACATTTATGGACTACCTAATGTGTAGTTGGGTTTATATAAAGCCCAAGCGGGCCATCCATGCACAATCAGACGTTGTCCACTTTGGAAACCGAACGAACAACCGTCCGGAGAATGTCAGTGGGTGACAATGGAAGCGCACTCATCCACGGGATCATTTAACCACGGCCATCTTTAAAATCTGATCTCACAACGATTGGTTACCGCGGGAGTTTGAGAGGCAATGCGCCTATGGTTGTGACCGCCGTGAGGTGGTTAGGGTCGACATGTACGTCAAGAATATACTGTCTCTGCTGACGACGTTCGCCTGTCAGTTAGTTTTGAAGCATCTCGGTAAGCGTGTTTCTTTACTGCACTGTAAACGACAAGACGAGTTCAAGGCAACCGCACCTAATGTAATATCAATTTTAAGATCCGGGTGAGCCATGAGGGTGCACAGTACACTGTGGACATCCGTGATGGCACGTGTGAGTGCAACTTCCACCGGCCCATGTGATTACCTTGCATTCACATGCTGTCCGTCTGATGTTTAAATTGAAAAAAGACCCCGTCCAGCGCCAGCAACCACTGACGACCCAGTTACGTCAGACGATGAGTTCCGTGTCGGTCATCCGCGCAAACGAGTCCAAGTTGAAGTAACACCAAGTGATATCGTCGACGTTACTGGCTATGGTAAGTTATGCCACACCTGTGGAGTTGTCTAACACTTACTTCCAGGCATGGACACACGGCAAGAGGAGGACTTCTACTGAGGCAGAACGGGATGCAACAAGGTTTCAGTAAACAGCTTGGGGTGGTGCACATAGATATGTGCGTGTAATAAATGAATTTCAACACTTCCATTTTATTTTCACCTTCCTTTGGGCGCACGTAGGCTGACTGACGAGCATACGCGTCAGTGCGTCTAGCCATAGGTCGTGGCACTGTGACCGTAGGGCTATCTGTGGGAAGCTTATGAGGTTGCATGTACTGAGCGGTTAATGTAATTCCATAGGTTTACCAATTCCTGGCCACCTACTTGACAAACCAACTTAACTCTGATTACAGTTAACAACAATTATGGCGATCGTATCACACGGATTAAGGCTCACGTTTTGCCTAAAAATCGCCTATATTAGTCTTGTTCCCGATGCAGCTGAACATCTGTTGTTCCCAGTTGCACGTACTGTTGATTATACATCCAGACAATTAAGTTGGCTGTCAGCAACTGTGTCCGGGATTATCGGATGCACAATTTAAAGAAAAATATTTTACAACTTATATTGTGCACGTTCATTATTCTTTCGTTGCTAAAACTCCTTGAATCAACCAAAATCCAAAATTCGGCTACCTCGTCATCGGGGAGTGTTGTTCCTTTCGTACACGAGTTGTTCAGAAACTCCGATGTAATGAATGTGACCGGAAGTGTTAGTAAATTGGTACAAATGATGTTTCTGAGTTATATGGGGAAAAGCATATTTTAGTCAACGTGACATCATCTCATACCAGATACTGTTTTAGTTGTCCAGTTCGGGTAAGTCACTTCCGCACGTTGAATCTGCATGGCGTTGAACGAAAAGAACACCTTTAGAAGAATAGTCAAGCTGTGGTCCCCGAAATTCGAAGATTATCTGAGTGACTTGCGCAAATTTCAACGAGAAACTCGCACGGGCTTCTTTATCAACACTTCACAGACGGCTGCAAGTGCCAAGAAACATAAGGGAATAGGACTGTCGCCAGACTGCCCGCATAGAAGTGTGGTGTACAAGTGTATGTATTGTACACGTCTGATAACATCCTCTAAACGGTGATGTTCATTTATCCACTTGACATAATATCCAATAATATATTCGCGGGTTACAGACTTAACATTAACTGGGTATTACATTATCTTGGTGACGGTTTTCGCATCGAAAAGGCGAACCCGGTCCACTCACACGACTTCCAAGTTGGTAAACCTGATGTATATCCCAGAAATAGACGGTTAGCTGCTAATGCGGAATTGCTTGTGTGTGAGACGATGGATCACCTTAAGAACGCTCGGTAAATCAGGTTATACGTGAACAAGAAATATGGGTTTAGGATACGTCGATACGATTTAGGCAACCTACGCACTAGGCACAACAAACTAGATGATCGCTATGAAATTATTAGGTTGCGAGACTTATCAAAAGCGGAAGGCGGTTACAACTTCCTACTGAGGGAGAAAGTGGTCAGGTTCGTTATGTTTGTACGTAAAAATGCTTTTCAGCCGTGCCCCAGGTATGGGTATGTTATTCCCGGGGATGCCACTCATCAGCTAAATAATGGTGGCTTCATGTTATGGCATGCGAGGTTGGTAAATGTCACTGGAGTGGGTTTCACGTTTTTTACCCGTCGATGCCGAATGAGACCACTGTCAGTTATAGGATAGTCCTGCAGCGCATGCTAAAAATGCTGCCTTGCATGTCCACAGTTCGAACCTTCATTGTTGACCGCTGAGCAGCACAATAGAGCACAATACGTGATATGCTGCCACAGAGTGCAATAATATTTTGTCGTTTTTATTTACTGAGTGATGCGTCTAGGTGATATCGTCAGGTGGTAGGCTTAGGGGAATTCCGAAAGAACCGTTTTTACCAGTGGACCCGTGATTCGGTTTTCACAGGCAACGGAGGGCAACTTACCAGTTTGCTGCGGGCCGTGAAGTCTGTCAGCGGTGAAGTGTACGGGTATCTGGTGAATACTTGGCTTCCTTGTAGAACCAATTGGGCCTCGCATAGATTTAAGGCTACTGTGCTGTTCGGAAACCACACCGCCAATCATGTGGAGAATGACAACTAGTTCGTAAAATGTGCTGTTTCTGAACGGTCCAGTGTGTATGCTTTTTTCAGCATGTCATAGTTTTTGACGAACGTCAGTGCAGAGTGAACACTGAGCTTATGAGATTTGTTTTGAGCCGTTGTTGAGATTGGAATACCTATCAGTTATTCCAGAACCACTGTCACAGTATGTCTTCGTTAAACATTACAACAGTACAACGATAGTAGATATAGCGTATGCAAGAGGACTGTGGGAATTGCGCGGTTACAAACAATTCATTTTCCACGTTGATATCGTAAGCGTGACTGCTGTTTTTCATCTCAGTGGTTGACCCCCTGTTACCATATGATTGCTGTATATCGTTTGATTGAGCGACCCCTTTCTAGTTTGGTCGATGGAAGCCGGTAGTTGTCGCCAGTCAAGGATGGAGCCGAAACTCGCCTGTCTCAGCGTGATGAACCCGTGGTTTGCATGCCTGTGCCTTTGTCCGCTTCTCGTTTGGACCATGTAAGAAATGCTGGGGACGTTGACCAAGATCTGGTCGTCACTTTGGGGTGCATGAGTGCTGTTAATAATCGTAGATATGTTGCTACCTTGCAAGGGCTCAATGAATTACCAACGAGCCGTCCTTACCTTCTGTTGCACTGGTCAATCCCAAGTAGGGAGGTTGTCCCGATAAGCGGTCGATCATCCTTAGAGAACTTATGGCCGAAGAAAAAACATCCAGCGGGAACGGGTGGTATGACTGCATCGATCCTGAATGGGTCGCTAGGAACCGTGTATCAGTGGTCCGGAAAAGCTTGACAGTAAACTCTGATATCCCAAACTGCAGCATTTTCCCCATGGCAAATTTACCAAGGGGCGAAACCGATGTAAAGTACGCTGGAAAGATTACATATATATCGAATGAATTAATCCACATGCCCGTAGCTTCCAAAAAAGCATCCAATTTCCCATCTAGCAAGCGTAGGAAGTGCAACCCTGAAAGCCATGTGACTGAACAGGAATAGCCGGAGGTTGAGGTAATCGGGGATCCCGTGAAGACAGCCCGTATTAAATGAGTTGCTAAGGGTACGCTTAAGCAGTTCAAAACTAAAGTTCGAGAACTTTTGGAACGGCGACGTGCATTAAAACCTTAGACGGTAACGTTTGCCAGATCTGCTTAAAGTGGGAGGAACCTTTTGACTTGAATGAAGACAACGTGCACTGGGTACAGTGCAATCAATGCAGTGGTTGGTACCACCACTCGTTTGCCAGCTACACAGAGGCGCAATCGGCCTACACGTGCGTGGACAGCGTGCGACAACGTGGACCATGCAACGTGAACAATCCAATGCAAAAGGATGAAAAACCGGCACTTTCCAGTACCAAGTGAAGTAACCCGCGGCCATATTCAGGGCCACCCACAAAATGACCTCATGAGCTAAGCCCAATTTTTTATTTGCGTCTGTATGCAAGCAGGTTGGCAGTAGCTATTGGCATTAGACAGGTGAGGCCCATTGAGTCTTTATTCAGTGGTTCTTCCGTATGCGGACAAGACAGCTAAGCACGTGTGTCTATTTGCAAACTAGTTTGCAGCAGCTATTGGCGTTAGACAAAAGAGGTCCGCCGAGTCTTTCTTCAGTGGTTCCTCTGTAGGCATACCTGAAGCTATCTGGTGTATATCCAGGGATATATATTTGCGATATATATGTACATATATATAAAACAGATTGTACTATATATATATATGATAATCATATACCTTACGATGTCCATACATGTGTGTATGTAGTAAGGAATATGGTTATACGTATATATGTGAATATATTTAAATTTATTATATATATATATCACAATTTATTCGTTATATGTATACTGTGGGAACTCTCTCGCAAGGTCTCGCTCTAGATTCGACGAGTTACCCAATGATAATAATTCAGAACGCCCCGAGCAGCGCAGTACTCTCAACATATTGCCACGACAGAGAAGCAAAACAATGTACAGCCAACAAACGTCCTGCGTGTAGCGCGCGGAACGGAAAAGTGAAGAATTTCTAAGCCAGCGGAAATAGGGGATACAATTGAGTTGAACAAACATGCCTCATCAGAAGGCGTCAAATTGTACAACAAAATAGCAAAAAAAGTGATGTTGTTCTAGGAGGTCGCTATAATACACATTTATAAAAAGGATAAATTTCTGCTTGAAGTATAAGTATGTATATAGGGTGTATATATGTATATTTATACATGTCTCATTGCCGAGACGTATGCCACAAAAAATTGTAATATATTATAATTTCCTATACATATCTCGGTAATGATATATATATAAATATACATACTATTATATATACATATATTTTAAGCAGAGAATTATTCCCCGTATAATTGTGCACGTACGCACATTTACACATAGGAAGTATATTGTATTAGGTACATATATATAAAATACAACCTAGTTCCAGCATATATATGTATGTGGAAATAGGTGATATATGTACATGTAAAAGTATGCATAGAAATATACATACGCTTATATACGTATAGTTTCCATTATTTTGTACTCCACTTTGCTAAGTTTGCGTAACTGCTGCATGAAACCACATTGTACGTCTTTGTTTGACCTGAGTTAGAACAACAACACAACACGTCTTCGAATAGACTCTGCTACACGCGCTTGTTGGTTCTTCCTACGACGCCGGTGGTTGTAACCCAGTTTCAAACATCCTATTCGTTGAATTAACTTTCAGCTCGATTACTTCGCATCCTCAGCTACGTTTGGAACAATCCGAATACTTTCCGGCGCCATTGGACGCCTCACGAAAATTGTCAGTCTTCGGTGAGTCCAGTCCTTGACTTCATTCATTATTTTTATATCGAGAATTATTGTAGCCCACATATCTGTTCCACTACAATAGCACGTTATATGGTGTGACCGCCCGTGAACTTTCATTTTCAAATGATAGAAATGACAAAATATATGGTGGCACCAAAAACGTCGCAGTGGTAGCGGAAAGGTACAAAAGGTAATCGTACAAACAAAACGGAAATCCTGGTAATAACAATAGGAATGACTCACTGACAAGCCGAGCTCCACTGAATTGAACAGGCCACTACAAAATAGAATGACAGCGCCAGAGAGCAGGTTGGTTAGACGACCGATAGATAATTCCAGACGGGGCATGGTGTGACGACCGTTGGGCGTCGATGGGTCGGCTGATACCTGGCGTTAAAATATTTCACCATGCATTTACTCTACTAGCCCAAAATTCCCACAAGTAAAGAAGACGGAAACGAAGCGCGGCAAACCACGTCTAATGGTTCCGACGATTCAACTCAAAAATTGTAAGTGATGGTTTCAAACAAGTGCACGGATGAATTTAACAAAACGGCATATACAAAAACACACAAAAATGAATTACCAAATATAACCTCGAGTTGTGCACGCTACAAGTGGCGTAAGTTGCTGAAAGATTGGAGGGTCAAGGAAGCAGACACCGTGGTAACCTTGTCAATAACATAGGCATTGACTAAGCGCTGTCAAATAATTAACACGCAACATGGGAACATATCTTTTGCAATCAATCACTTCTAAGTGCAGTGCAAACCTTATGTGGTCATGGGACTTGAAACTGACCTGTCTCCCAAATTTCGCAAAATTGAGCCTTTCTACACGATGAAGGTGTCTGTTTCAACATAATTACTGCAATGGAAGCACTTTATTGGAGCCAAATCTATTGCAAGTTTCGTCATGGTTCTCTTACCAAAAACGTCAATATACCTTTCTCACCTAACATGAGACAATGGACTATCCTTAGGAACGAGTATATTTCCCATTCGCAATATAAATGTCGCACCCCATCATTGCCATATATTTGTCGTGAAATATACATTTTAATATTTCACGAAAATTCGGTAAATATCGTTTCGCGTCTAAGTAGTCGTTTCAAATTCATCTGGACCTTGAAACACGATACCGTCGGATTGCACGATTTCTCAAGGGAGAACGCAGCAGGGAATCAACAGTTTGAGCAGACTCGACAATTATCTTACTTCTTGCTATGTCGATATTTAGAGGTAATAAAGAAGCAACCTGACAGACGACACCCTAAGCCTAAAGGAAAGTGTCTTGGAATGCGGCGCACGTGTTGCGATGAGGCGAAGGCTTAAGTTACATGGCCCATAATGGTGTTCACGTAGCGTCCATTGCGTTTACTCGGGGTCCATTTGCACTGGCTCAGGATAACTATAAATAGCTTACCGTTTCACTCATTGTCCTCTTTCTAGCAACCCTTACGACATTCTATAACAGAACGAAATGTAAGCAAGGGTGGCGAAAAAACTGCGCAGTTTGTGAAAAAATACATTACAAAACTGTCATATTAGAACGTAATGGAATGCGATGCGCATTTTGTGTAATATAAATGAACCACCTCATCATTGTACTCCTTACGCACTCTTTCCAGGCCCGTGGCGGCATAACTGGCCTAATGCGCCAGAATGTAGTTCACTACGCACATATACCCCCACCATGAGCAATTGGCAACATCTTGTGACGGGAACCAGCAGTATAGTGTTTTCAAGGTAGATGAAAGCCGAAACCATGGACCAGTCTAGTGATCGGGCTCTCAATATGGAGGAGGAGGCCCCGAACCCACCGATGAAAGCCGCGTATAAACTCAAAGGTGTTGAACATGAGTTTGGAACCAAGATATAATGTAGCGAAATCGCCCGGAAACAGTCCTTACGGTGTAGAAGTTTGAATTGAATAGAGGGTAAATTCAAAGGATCGCTCCGACTATCTGCTAATATCTTGTGCAAACAAGATAACAATGTCGAAGATGGCGCGATGCGTCTCAGATTAGTTGCAGAGGGTTTGTTATTAACTTTTGATACAAACGCTTGTCCTTTCTGCGTAGTGACATGGCGGTGTTCCCATTCGAACATGTAAGCAATAACGACGGTAGAGGAAACACGTGACTTGGGAAATGCAGAGTTTTACTTCAGTAGTTAAGAGGGATAGCGTCATCCCCAAATGCGCAAATGAATGCGCCGTTGGTCAGCAAAGGCACGACTACTCAGAGCGGAGCTTGGGTCTCAGCAAGAAAGTGGGACACGCGGGCGGTGATGAGGCGCACACAACGTCGGCACAAGTGAGCTGGCCAACCATTAATGAGGGGCTGACTTGTGCAAAACATATTGGCGTTAACTTCAAAGTATTTAGGCGTGCTTCATGCTGATCTGCAAATCATACTCTAGGTGGCATGGAGTCTCCTAGCTTTTACTGTAAACAAACACGCTGGCCCCTTTGTCAGTCAGTATATCAAAGGGATCATGTACACGGCTAGAGTCGCGTTTTGATCTGCCTCCCAAGAACTTGATCTAGGCATACTTAATCACTGAGACCCTGGTGTATATCTAAACACCGCATCACTAGGTCGGGGGACTAGCAGTGCTCTGCGTTCATTGCAACTCACTTTAGAGCGCACCAACCCTGTCTATGTTTCTGTTTTATTCGGTGAATTAATGAGGTCTCATCTAAAAATGAATGTGCAATAGTGTTTCATTTGCTTAGTCGGGAAAATACACCGACTGAAAAACGTCCAAAGCGGCGTTAAACATAAGAACCTTGTCTTACGCTTCGAGATTCGGGAAAAGGAACTTATTCGGTTTTGTGATATCCACGTCCTTCTGGGGACATGAAACTTGTCCGCCAATTTCTGCACAGTGCTTAGCACCCTCATCTTGGTCTGCCACAGCTCAATGACAAGCCGGCTGTACAGAGACATTCCCTAAAGTTAAGGGGGCAATGAAGTAGAATGAGTTGCTGGAACTTTCCTGTACGTCGCCCATGTCTAGATATTGAAATGTCCCTTCTGAGACAGTTACTGCGGCTGCATTAATGGGTGAATTAAACTGGGTATTCAGTGGATACCACGTCTATGTACAAATTTTTTTCTCTATACGCTGCACACACACGTTCTGTTTCTGGTCATATGTAATTTACAAACAACCTGGCATCAGCCTTGAGGCCAGGGGGTCTTAGAGTAATTGCCTCTTCCGTGTCGCTTTTTATCTCTTTATCTTTCTCAATATGGCAAATCCCCAGTTCGTGTGGTGTGTTTGTATGTTTATAAGCAGCCTTGGTTCCCTGCGACTTGATTGGCGAATACACCAGTTGGAAGCTTGAGACCGAATTCACGATGATCTGAAGAATTCACCTGTTCCAAACTCCAGCGAGCGTCTCCTGGTCTGAAAGACAGTAGTTGGGGAAAGACTGTGGTACAACTCTTACGGATAACAAGTACGAAGAACGGAATGAAAGCTTGAGCCTAACAAGGCTTCGAAATGATCTTTCGAGAAGCAACTAGCAGGTTCAAATTAAAAGCCTTCCCTGCGATTAATACTGTTATAGGGGATAAATGGTTGTCAAAGTACGTTCCGGAATTGTACACGTAGTGAGTCTTGTCACAACATGGTCGACTGCTATCAGCCGGCTAAGTGGAGAGCTAATCGGTGAGTCCTTTGTTAGAAAAAATGTGTACGAATCAGTTCACCACGGAGTCACTGGAATCTGCGGTTGTACAGATCTAAAATTTCGTGTGGCGACTTAAGTCACATGCCGATGACAATTGGCCAGCGTGGTAGCTCCACACAGAACACGCTCAGCAACGAGGATTTCCTCCCTCAAGTCCGTATCCCTTACCTGTCTTGCCTTTACTGTTACTTTGGCGTTGTGGTCAGGCTTGTGAACTGTAATTATCTGGCGGGTTATGCTGACTAAGAAGTTTGTCTTTGGAGGTTCTAACATACCAGATTGCCGAAAAGGGAACGGCCAGACAAAAAGGCAGCTGTGCTGGTTGCCAGTGATGAAGGTGTACTGAGTTTTGGTTCGGTCTGATGTTTGTTCTTGCTTGGTCTGGTTTTGTGTATGCCTTGCCTGTCCCTGTAATAATGGTGGTGATCTTACGCGAATGCTTTGACTTTATAGGTGGATTACCGTAGAGCCTATAATTTGGTTGGTGGTTTTAGCCGATGTTGTTGCGGCTGAGTGCGTATCACCATTTGCCTCACGGTATTGCGGCAAGCCGACACGGATGGGACGGATACCATGTTGATGCCAATCAGCGTCGTTAGCTTAGTCACGTCCTGTGTTTAAAAACAGCAGCTGGACGGACAACCGAATTCATTCAAACGAAATCCTGATGGTCAAGAACGGAGATACCAGGGTGTTGCCTAGGTAAGTCTCGCGCCTTGTACTACTGATTCCAGATGATGGCAGGACCTCGCCTTCAACCGGACAGTCTGGAAGAATCCTATCCGTACGGGCACCCGGACTGGAGTCCGTGGATTGAGACGCGTGGTACCCAAGGGAATAACTGATGCCATAGTTCGTGGTGACATGACTGTGTGGCGTTATGGTGAACGCGGCAGCAAATGCACTGACCGTCTCGGAATAGTAGGTGATCGTAGTTTTCACAGTACGTCGTCGACGAAGAGACAGTGAGTTAGACTTCAATGGGTTATATAAGTAATATACGTTTTTCGTTCGTGTTAACCAACGACCTCCGCTGTTCGATAACCCACCGGCCCCCTTACCAGAAAACTGGGTCTTTGTAGCCTCTTATCCTTTTTTAGCTTTGTTGGTGCGCTGATTGATGAATATTTTGTTTGTTTTTCAGTCAAACCTCGAACCTTGCTTTTCCACCCCATCTTTTCTGGGGTGCAATAATACGTACCCCTAATTAAGTTACTTCTTTGTGTTATATTTTCGATGGTTTTCTTCCAAGCTCATATCTCACCACAAAAGTTTCTGTTTGGTTCTCGAGAGATATAGGTTCCGCTCTCCAGCTACCCAGTCAGTTGGCTAATCAGCACTGGACGACTGGACACAAAAGTCTCACTCATACATTTCCTGATCTTATCCTTTCGGGCTCCCACTGGACATGTGGCGTGCCAGTAGAACCATAAGTGATGCAGCGCATGTCGCATGTGCTGAAGGTTATATGCGGCCGTCCTTTGGCCTCGATCACTGTGGTAGGCTCTTCTGAAACGGATGCTGCCAACCATGTCTGACTTGATTGGCGCACCCAACCAGCGGCCTCATATAAACCTGGTTCAAATGTCCTCTTGTCCAGACAGAGGAAGATAAGTCTCGTTACCTCAACAGTAGCGATACCTTTTTGTCGTCATCCGCTGGGGATGTAAGCAAAATAGTTAAGAAATATGCCAGATGTCTGTTTTTCACCAGATTGATTTTCGTGTTGTCTGCTTAAAGGAATGTAACGTGGTTCACGACGGTGTCACCAGATTCCCCACTGAATGACATATGTGTAAATAACTATCATTTAGAGTGACCCTAACATTGTGAACGGCCCTTAGTCGCGCCGTAATCAATCTGTGGTGAGCAGGGATCACCAAAGTTCCAAAGTATTGCGTACAAAAATAAATGAAGAGTTTTGTTGGAGGCCGTTTACAGAAGATCGTTGGTGCAGACAGGGAACAAAGGGGACTGAGGACTGCACTTTCAAGAACTCATGCAGAAATCATGGAAAACAACGAAAGATTTGATTTAGTTCCAATTCTTGATGTTCTGTCACTAATTAAAGAGAGGATCTGGCGAAGAACCTCCCCTTGTATGCCATGTCTCAGGTTTGTATTTGAAAGGATCATGTGGGACACGGTCAAAAGCTTTAGCGCAAATGTAGTATAGAGCACCTGACATGAAACCACGTTGTAAATAGATAACAAAACCCCTGGAGCCAGTGGATTACTTTGGCCCGTTTATTTATTCTGTTCTATTAGTGTCCGGTTCTGATTCCTTATACATGTAGTACATTGCCTTCCTTTGTCTTGCAAACTTATTTTTCGTTAGGAGGAACCTCGCTGACGTCTACATCACTTATCGTGTAACCGGTGCAACCTCATCACGTAACCTGACGGCGGGTATCACAACTGAAGCCTTTCTTCGCCAGACTGACAAGAGGTTTACCCACAAGCCGAAAATTTGCATTACTTGCGTCAAATCTACCGAAACCTTTGAACAGTCAAAAAACCACAATGGCATTAATTACGAGAGCCACAATTCTTTTCTTATAGGTTCACCACCTACTTGAATGACCTTTCTTCTGAGGTCGTTGGCTGCACGTCCATTCAGTAGGTTCAATAGGTTCGTCGCAGATTCAGACAGTCTTTCACTTGCATATGGATGATAGGTTCTACGCAAGATGAACGAAAAAAGGAAGGCCACAGCAGGCCGATAACTTATCCAGCATACCGGACTCACACCAGCATGGCAAGATTAGATGCTGTGTTCGTTGAAGTAATGTAACACGAGAAGCTTGGCTGTGACATTACGGTCAATTTACATGAACGGTTCAATGCGGCTGGACAAATACAGATTTCCTCTGGAGCCACTCTAAGAAAGGATGGGGGAATAGTTGCCTACGCTCATGAATCAATCATTCAGAACCCTAAACAGGGGAGTTCCTCCGGAAGGCAAAATTCCTAAGTGTCTTACAGAAGGCTGAATTACCTGTGAATGCGAAGTGGCACCGAATGCCAAAGTAATTGGGTTTTACTCAACGCACATCAATTATGTTGGGCTTCTTCCAGTCAAAGCTATTGACATTTAGGATCTGGTACTGACTAAAACGGATATGATGGCTCAAGAAGTGCGTAGTATAAATCCCAGGTGAGGTACGGCCGTGAACTATTAATCTGACTTATATCTGCTGATGTCAGTCGCACGGGAAATCAGAAGTGGACGTCCTAACACAAAATGTAGTAAATAATACGGTCACAGTTTCAAGGCGGCAAGGTGATAGTGTGCCAACTTCGGCTTGCAAACTACGGAGGGAAAAAGTTGTTCGCATCGGTCTGGCCTAAACTTCCGTATCAAAAAAGCAAACATAAATGTGAGGTTTCTTCAAGGAGCTGTTTAGTTTCAGCTCATAGGTCTTCAACCTCATGTCAACCTTCATATTAACATTCAGTTGGTGGTCATTTGCGTATACGTAAGTCCAGCAGTGACGCCGGAGGGAGGTTAAGCGTTGCTGACAACCTTCCAGGCGGCGCGCCAAGCAGTTCAATGCCTGCATGAACTAACAGGTTTTAATGCATCGAGATCAACTGGCCGCTGGGAGAGGCAATCAGAAAAGACACTGTTCTCAAGGTATTAAAACTCGTCAACGAGCCTACATTAAAACATATTCTTGTGGCTAAAATATTTCAAATTCGCTAACCAGCGTCGACGCTCGGCTTAACTATAAATCGTTAAGAGAGTTATGCAACAGAGGTATTGCCGACAATATCCCTCGGAAGAAGCGATCACTGTTGATTTTGTTAAGGTCTGTTGCATTATTTTGAGATTGCTGTGCCTTGTTTGATCAGCGTCGAAGGGTGGCCCTATCTTTCATTATTTTCTGAGAATAAACAGTACCAACCATTTTTATTATTCCACCAACTACTATAACCGTTTCTTTTACTCTTATTCAGTCTGACCGCTGTACATTTCTAAATGTCAAAACGATACATTCTTCTTCCATGTCCTTTCTTGAGTAGCTTATAATTCTTACCATTTCTCGATGTGTGAACAGCCACTTTGCTCCAGCCCAACCAATTACCATTTGTTTGAGCGAACTCGGTTACGTTTTATCGTTCCCCTTGACTGAACGGTGCCTAGTTGCCAAAGTTGTTGTCCCAGCACATTCGTTGTTTAATTTGTGAGGATTTTTCACATTCTTGGCGGGATATTTGATTTTCATGTACATTGATTCAATTAGTACCGTACTAAATCCAGTTTTCACGAACGTCTTCTCATTAACCGTTTCAAAGATAGATTATCTTCTCTGCCGTCGGATAGTGAGATAGGCATTTTTGGATTAACCGATTCCACGCAACTAGTTGTGAACCTTGAATCGTTAGCGAACGATTCAATAATCACGCTAAAGTTCATATTTACTCAAGTGTTCTTTGGGGGTGAAATCGGCACATGAAGGGGAAATTTGCCACCAACCTCTAAGCGAATGCCGACGAAGTGATATGCGATCAATAAATTGAGAACGCTGGTGGTGGTCGGGAACTGCGTGGCTTTCATTCGCTGGACTGTGATGTCTAGGACTTCGGTCCTTCCAGGTGCAACATTGTTAGACAAGCCGAAGGGGAACAGTCAGACGAAAAGCACTTACAGTCTTAGAATTGTATGTCAAACTACTGACCTCGTAGAGGTGTTTAGCTAGGGAGGCACGATCTTATGGACATACCACAGAAACCTTTTCATAGTTGCGGCACAGCTGTCTTCCTTATCAAGAGGAAGAGGCCCAGAAAAATTATCCCCAAACAAATAGCACTCCACCACCTAGCGATTGACCGGCGGCGTGTAATCGGCAGAACGTGAATATCTCCCTTATTTTGCAGTTTTTCGCGATGCTAGCTCCGAGGTTCACACACCCAAGGTTTCCCCCACCCTTATGTTAACACG